>CAUYRT010016518.1:0-52915 GCA_963574885.1 Lepilemur ruficaudatus | reverse complement strand
AAAAGTTTCTGTTCATGTCCTTTGCCCACTTTTTGATAGGGTTGTTTGATTTTTTCTTGCTGATTTTCCTAAGTTCTAAATAGATTCTAGTTATCCATGGGGTAGTATTCAGCTATAAGAAGCAATGGTGATATAGCACCTCTTGTATTTTCCTGGTTGGAGCGGAAACCCATTCTACTAAGTGAAGTATCCCAAGAATGGATGGACAGGCACCACATGTACTCACCAGCCAATTGGTATTAGCTGATCAACACCTAAGTGGACACACAGGAACAACATTTATTGGGTGTCGGGCAGACGGGAGGGGGGAGGAGCGGATGGGTATATACATACATAATGAGTGCGATGTGCACCATCTGGGGGATGGTCAGGCTTGAGGCTCTGACTGGAGGGGGGAGAGGGGGCAAGGGCAATGTATTTAACGTTAACATTTATACCCCCATAATATGCTGCAATAAAAAGAAAAAAAAAATACAGGATAATAAAAAACAATAGTGAATCCAGAAAAAAAAATATATATTTGCTACAAATAATACATGTTTATGGTGGAAAAATTAGAAATCATAGATCAGCAAAATAAATAGATGAAAACCCATTCACAGTCCTACCAGTCAGATATATATATATATATATATATATATATATATATATATATATATATTTTTTTTTTTTTTTTTTGAGACAGAGTCTCACTCTGTTGCCAGGGCTGTAGAGTGCCGTGGCATCAGCGTAGCTCACAGCAACCTCAAACTCCTGGGTTCAAGCAATCCTTCTGCCTCAGCCTCCCGAGTGGTTGGGACTACAGGCATGTGCCACCATGCCTGGCTAATTTTTTACATATATTTTTAGTTGTCCAATTAATTTCTTTCTATTTATAGTAGAGACGGGGTCTCACTCTTGTTCAGGCTGGTCTTGAACTCCTGACCTCGAGTGATCCTCCCGCCTCAACCTCCCAGAGTGCTAGGATTACAGGCGTGAGCCACCGCGCCTGGCCACCCTTGAGCTCTTGAATGGTGGAGTCAGAATCTGAACTTGAGTCTTCCTGGCTCCAGAGCCTAGGCTCTTAACTTCATGACTGCAACCTTACAGATGTGAAAACTGAAGTTTGGTGGCAATAACTTGGTTTGCTCCAACCTGGGAGGCCAATGCCTTTACCCCACTCACTGGGTGGCTGCAAGACTAGGAATGGGGTGAAATGCTTTGTTCATTTTACAGTCTCACATTTAAGGGAAAAGGTGTGCACAATGTGATACCTAAGGATTTGGGCAGGACCCTGCTCAGGAAGCATGGACTGTGTGCAGGAGAGAAAGCAGGCCCAGGAGCCCTTACCAGCCCAGGCCTCAATTTTCTCACCTGTGAAATGGAACCATGCCTTCCTGCCCTCGGGAATGACAAGGTGCCCCTTGCCTCTGCAGACGGTTGGTGAGTCCCTGCTCTACATGCTGGAGAAGTGTCTGGGCCCCGCCTTCACCCCAGCCACGCGGGCCGCTTGGAGCCGCCTCTACGGGGCCGTGGTGCAGGCCATGAGTCGGGGCTGGGATGACCAGTGAGAGGCAACCCCTGCCCGGCGGCCCCTGTCTGTCTGTGTCCGTGGTTGCCCAGGCTCCTCCAGGCTGCCCTGCATCGCCCTCCTCCCCACTCCTTCGTACTGGAGAGGTCATGGGACAGGGCTGTGTCTCACCCCTCCCCAGCCACAGAAGGAGCAGCTTTTCCTTCAGGAGGGGCTTCTGGATGTCCCCTCACCCTGAGTAACCTCCTCCCTGCCTGCCTCTTCCCCTCTCTGGCAAACCCTCTTGCCCCAGGAGAGCAGAGTTTGGGTGGCGGAGGTGGCGTGGGGCTGGGAAGGTTTGGGCCTTCAGGGAATGGGGCCCTTGTGTCCGTCCTGCCTTCTCAGGTGAGCCCAGCCACGCCAGGGGGGACGGGGGGTCGGTTAAGGTGGCTGAGCTGCCTGTACCTGCCCTTCCCGCCTGCCCAGGCCCTCTGCTGCTTTCCTACCCCGGCGCTGTTTGCCTTCACAGAGGAGGAGAAAGAGCAGCTTCGGCCTATGTGGTGGGGTCACAGGCAGTGGGAGCAGAGAGCCAGGAGAACTGCCAAGGAAGGGAGGGGGCACCTGGGTCTCTGTGGGGCTCCCGGGGGCTGCACAGACACCACCTGTCAGAGTCGCTTTTCTTCTGCAGTGTTTCCCCTTCTCTCATCCAGCACTTGTGGTGGGAGCCCTCTGCTTGCCGCTCTGCTCCGCTCCGTAGGAAGCCAGCCGCCGGGTGGGGGTGGGGCTGGGGGAGGCCCACAGCTGCCACGTGGATGTCCCACGTGCCCACACAGATGGAAGAGGAGGCAGCAGGAGAGAAGTGACCCTCTGCCCACACCCTGAGTCGTCTGTGCTTTGTCTCTTGCCGTGTGTGGTTCTGTAAACTCATGCGGAATAAACCTGTTGTGTGTGCCTCCCTGACACTCCAGGACTGGTCTTTTTGGGTCTTGGCGTGCGCCAGATGAAGCCGCAGGGCATCGGATCTCAGGGCAGGTTGCGGTATGGGTTGGGAAGGCCAAGGCCAGAGTGGGTGGAAAAGAAGGGAGAGGCCTGGGAAGGCTGGAGCCAGTGGTGGAGACAGAGCTGGGGATTTGTGGTCAAACTGGCCGCAGGCCACCAAACACAGTTGCTCTTCCTCCTGGACGCAGCTGGCTACATTGCCCACCTCCCTTGCCACAAGTGGGCACGTGACCGCGTTCCGGCCAATGCACTGTGCAGACGTGTGCCACGCCCAGGCCTGGGCCCCCAGAGCTCCCACTCGCTCCTCCACAACCGGCATGATGTAAACCTCACAGTGACCTTGAGGCCCATGTGCTGGACGTGGCAGAGCCACAAGGCGAAAGGAGCCCTGTCGCTGAATTGCTGCTTGGAGGAAGGTGCCCACTGACCAGAATCACCCGCTTTGAATTTTGCATGAAGGAGACCTAAACATCTCTTATGTTTGTGCCATTACATATTTTGGGGTTGGTTACAGCCCACACCCACACAGCAGTCTGTGGGTCAGGGCTTTGGAAGCCCACAGGCTGGTGGGCCAGAGAGACAGCCAGGGACGTGGGGAAGGGGAGTGGCATGGAGTGGGTATCATCGGAGCAGGCCTGGGGTTACGCCCACGTGCTCCCAGTCTCAAAGGTGGGCCTGGAGCTGGGCTGTGAACGGCTGCAGGGGCTGGGCCTGGGCCTGCTGCCCTCGCCCTGGGGCACCAGTTTCTCAGCTGAGACCTCATGTAGCTGGTGCCGGCAGCTACAGCTGGGGGCCTGTTTTGTTTTTGTTTTTGTTTTGAGACAGAGTCTTGCTCTGTCGCCCAGGCTAGAGTGCTCACTGCAACCTCAGGCTCCTGGGCTCAAGTGATCCTCCTGCCTCAGCCTCCCAAGTAGCTGGGACTACAGCCACAGGCCATAACACCTGGTTGATTTTTCTAATTTTAGTAGAACAAAGTCTTACTCTTGCTCAGGCTGGTCTCGAACTCCCTGACCTCAAGTGATCCTCTCACCCCAGCCTCCCAGAGTGCTAGGATTACAGGTGTGAGCCACCGCGCTTGGCCTGGGACTCACTTTTGTTAGGCTCAGATGGCCAGGCCTATCAGGCTGTGTGACGCAGACACTGGGTCTACGGTATGCTAGGAGCGCCTTTCCCACCGTGGCACCGAGAACGCTTTTTGGAGCCCCACAGGCTCTGTGAGACGGGGCCTCATGCACTGCGTGACCTAATAACGGCTCAGGTGTCCATGCCTGGTCCACAGCTCCTGAGAGTTTGACACCTAGTCAAGTGATGGGGTGACATGGCTGGGTGACAGGGTGAAAGGCCAAACAACCTGTTCTGACCCATGTCTTGAGCCACCCTAAGCATGGGTGCTTGCACCTCTCTTGAAGGCTCCCCTTCCACTTGTGTGACTGTGTGTGTGTGTGTGTGTGTACATGTGCGCATGTATGGGGAACGAGTCGTTCCTTCCCTCCTCCTCATTCAAGGTCTTGCCCTGTGATTTTCGGTCCCTCCTTCCTTCCTTCCCTCCCATTCCATCAGACCACACCCCCCATCCTATGCAGAGGACACCCGACCCCCTTCCCTCTGCAGCGGCCACTCTGGTTCCTTACTTCCTGCAATAGCAACGCTCTCCAGAAAGGTAGCCTTTCCTTGCCGTTTCCCTCTCCTCACTGCTTATGGAACAGTGGGAGCCCATTTCAGCCAGGCTTTGTCCCCACTCCTAATCTGCTGCAGCCAAGGTCACCGACAGCCTCCATCACACCAAATTCAGGGATTACATCTTAACCCCAGTGTGGCTCCAGCCTGGGACTTCAGGGAGCTCACCCCTAGGAGCTCTGGCTCCCTCCGGGTGGGGGACGGACCCGCTGGGCCGGTCCAGACGCAGAGGCACAGGCCGCAGGGTTTGGGAGGACTTGTTTATTCAAGGCACGGTCATAGCATTAATAACAAGAAGGTTCAGCATTCTGGCACATTCCTGTAGTGGTGGTGGCCAAGGTCAGTCCAGCCCCCCACCGAGGCCCCAGAGGACGCAATGCTGTGATAGGCACTTTGCTCCCAGAGGCAGCTGCGGGACAGGCAGGCAGGCGTGGGGCTGCTGAGGCCCGGGGGGCCCTCTCGGAGGCTCTAGTCTAGGCAGTGCGGCCCCCTGGGAGGCAGCTCCCTCCAGAAAGGATCCAGTGGGGGGTGTTTTGGTGAATGGATGGGGGGCTGGGAAGTGGGGGGAGGGGAGAGGATGGTAGGGGAGGCCAGTGGGTGAGACAGGTGTGGGCTGAGGGAGGAGGTGCCTGGGAGGGCCTGGATGTGATGTTGCGGTGGGGGAACTAAAGGACACCCCCCCACCCTAGTGGCCAGGGGGTGTCCAGGTAGAACCAGCTGCAGTGGGGCCTCCCAGTTGCCCCAAGAGTGGACTCCGGAACTTCCGCGACATGCACACCACCTGCTTTCAGAGCCAGCACTTGACCCAAACTCAGAGGGGGAAGCCCCCAGCCATCTGCTGGGACCCTTCCCACATGTAGCGTCCGCAGGCTGCAGGGGGAGGTGGGCAGCAGGGGGGTGCGGGACAAGCAGCAGCATCCCACAGGGGCGACAGAGACTGTGCAGGGGCCAGCAAGTGGTGCCAGGGAAGCAGAGGCCCCAGGCCAGCTTCTGGCAGGACCCCACAGCCCACATACCCAGTACACACTCTGGGGTCAGGCAGGGCCTGGGGCTGGCTGTCTCCCCACTGTGGCCACTCTGCTATGGAAGGGTCCTTTCCCCTTGTTGGTTGGTGGAATTCCAGGGCTAGGGGCTCTGTGGGACCTGGGTGTGTGAGAGCCAGGCTGGGTATAATTTCCCCCTTATTCCTGGCTGGACAAGGAATGGGAAAGACAGCCCCTCCCCAGCTGACCCAAGCTCTCTGGAAAGATCCCTCATGCCAAAGTTGGGTGACAGCTGCCCCTGAGCACTACTGCTCCTCTGGGCTGAAGCTTGGAGCTTCTGGGGCTGGGGTGTGGGCAAAGTGGCGCGGGGACAAGGCCGAGGTGATCTGAGTTCAGGGCAGCCATGTGCCCGGGACGCGGTGGAAATGCTTGGGGCAGGTGAGCCTGGGGCCCACCGTTGGCAGGTGGCAGCAGGAACCCAGACCTGGGGGAGGGCTCTGGAACATGCAGACCCCATTCAACTTGGTTAGTTCTGGTTCACAGAGGCCCCAGCCAGCTCTTCTCCAAGTCCTCCTCGGCTGGGCTTTGTGGTGGTCCCGATGGGGCCCTGTCCTCTGCCGGCTGTGGCAAAGGTGCTGTCGGGTGTCGCCAGCATTGTTCAGGATTCCCCTCTGCCAGGTCTCGGGGAGTGGCAGCCCCAGGTGGGGGGGGTGGCCTTGCTTCACCAGAAAGGGCTTCTCCATGGAGGACACGGCCCTCACCTCCACCCCACCCCCAGCAGGCCTGGGGTGACGTCACTGTTGAAGCATCTGCAGTGTCTGGACCACACTGGGGGCCACTTGGATGTTCTTCAGAGCAGGGTGCAGGGCAGCCCCAAGAGGGGAGGAAGGGGCCTACCTACTTGGGGCGGGGATAGCCAGTCCTTCTGTCAGAAGCATGGGTTCCTTAGCCTACGCTGCTGCCCGTCTTGGCCAAGTGGGGGGTCCAGGCACTCAGCAGTATGAGGCAGAAGCTCACAGTGGCCACACCCTTGACTTTGGGGATCTTCTCATTAGGCCCTGGGGCTTGGGCAGTATGTGTGGGTTCCCAGCACTCAGGGTTTTGGGGAGAAGACCCCTCTCCAAGAATTCTGCCTCTGCCCCTCCCCACCTCACAGTACCCAGCAAGGACCAGCCAAAGTTTCCTTCTTCAAAATGTGCACAGGTCTCATTTAATGAGCCCAAGTGACCATGCCTCATCTACCGCCTTGTAAGAACAGGAAGGAGAAGGGCCTCCATCCTGCGGGTCCTGGGGACATCTGCCCAGGGGCAGAGGAACAGGAGGGGGCTCAGTCACCTCTTTTCAGGTCTACGGGTGCAGAAACTCTCTCTTCCCAGATGGTCATCTGCGTCTCGTAGCGAGGCCCGGTGCATGTACTTTTGCCTCAGACCACGGGGGACGATGGGGCCGGAGGTGGGTGCGCAGCGGCAGAAGCTCCTTGGAAGGGCAGCTGGTGCAGGGGCGGCGACGACCCCTGAGAGCCTTCGAAAGGCTTCCTTCTGCCTCCTCCCTGTGCACGCCTTCTCCACCTCAACCCCAGGCAGGTGCTCCAGCCTTCGGTCTCTGCCCAGGCTTCCGCCACGTCTCCCAAGGCAGGGTGCCTGCCTCATCCTCCGTGTCACCCCGGGCGCCTCTGCCCAGCCCAGCGCTTCCAGTTCCAGCCGCTCAGCAGGGCAGGGCCTCCGTGTAGACATGGCTGGGGTGGCAGATGTCTCCACTGGGCGCTTCCCAAGGTCTGCAGGAGGTAGCGGGGAGGTCCAGGCCACCCTCCTGCCTCCCCCTGCCAGGCCCTCCCCTGGCCCTCAACAAGTCACCAGAGGAGGCCCAGGGTCCTGGTCAGTGGTACTGGCTCTGGCCCTCTAGTTCCAGCCCCTCCTGGAACTGGGCCGAGTCCAGCTCCCTCGCAAAGCCCCTCAGACCACTCTCTTCTTCGCCTTCCTCTGGCTGCTGGCTGTTCATGGTGCCGTAGGTGTGCCTGGCTGGGGAGGACGCTGGGGTCAGATTCAGCTCCGGCTCTTGCAGCACGGTGGCCACATACAGCTGCTCGGCACAGAAGGGAGATGGGAGCAAGGTCACATCTGGAGTGAGGCCCTGGGCACACCCTCTCCCCTCACACCCCACTCCCATCACCTCTGTCCCCTCCAAGCCATGGAGCCATCTTTCCTCCCAGCAGCCTGAGCCCCGTCCATCCCACCTGCCTCGTTGTTCTTGGTCATTTCACGAGCATCCAGGGATTCAGGGATGGCTTAGTGGGGGAGTCTCCCCACTCCTAGTCCATGTCCTTCAGAACACTTTCCATTCATTCTTGGTTCTAAGTCAGGCTGAACCCAGGGAAGATGACCTGAGGTTCCCCTCAGCTGGGGTCTGGAGAGACCCTCATTCCTGAGCTAGTGCACTTTCTTTATTTCTTTTATTTAAAATATTTTTAATTTTAATTTTTTTTTTTTTTAAAGACAGAGTCTCACTCTGTAGCCCAGGCTGGAATGCAGTAGCATGATCATAGCTCACCGCAGCCTTCAACTTCTGGACTCAGGCAATCCTCCCGCCTCAGTGCCCGAGTAGCTGGGACTACAGGTGGGCACCATCATGCTCAGCTATTTTTTTTTTAATTTTTTGTAGAGATGGGGTCTCACTATGTTGCCCAGGCTGCTCTCAAACTCCTGACCTCAAGTGATCCTCCCGCCCCAGCCTCCCAGAGTGCTAGGATTATAGGCGTGAGCCACCACACCAGGTCAGGTACACTTTCTAATGTGGCTTTGCTGGTGCATCCAGCACTTCCTTAAGGTATGTCACTGGTTGGCCTGTGAATCGGGATTTGAAACTGAGACTGCCAGCTGAGATCTTGGTCATGTGGCCTGTCAAACCCAGGAATGGTCCTAGGAATGCCTGGGAGGGCAGCAGACTAGGAAAACACAGCAAATACCACAGAGGAGAGAAATTTGTCAACCTTTGAAGTGGCTTTTAAAACAACTCCTTATTTTGAAAATAGGTAATTATGGAATATAATCAAACCTTTCCCATAGGAGTTTATTTCAGTGGAACCAACAATTGATGAGGGAACAATTTTCCAATAAAAAGATCTAGACATTTGCATGGTGCCAAAGTAAACCCCAAAGACGACCTTTTGGTCCTAAAGGGGAAAATGGCAACTGAACGATGGGTGGGTCCAGCTGACATTCCCCAATCGGGCGGTCACGTTAGGACCATTAACGGGGATGAACCGTGAGAGGTGCAGCACTGCCTGTAAGGTGTTCTCATCCCCACGATGAACTTGAATCTATCAAGCCTTCAGCTCTAACCTCTAGTTTGCATGGGATACAGGAGAGAGCGGAACCTGCTATCAGACACCATGAGGAAACAGCCAGAAAAATCTAGAAGGCGGCTATTCCGCAAGACTACTGGTTTGCTCTCTCCAACAAGTCATAAAAAAAGGACTGTGCTAAAATAAAAGGCACCTAAGCACCAGATGCACAGGCACCAGATCGGATCTTGGTTTAGACAAACCGTAAAAGAGTTTAAGGCAATTTGAATATGGACTGGGTATTCGAAGAGATTAACATTATATATATATATATATATATATATATGGAAAGACAGAGATTGTTAACTTCAATGCAAGTTATGAAACAGTATGTATAGTATTATTTCATTTTCTAAAAATTACATATATATACATATAAAATTATCTGGAAGAGATACATAATATATAAATGCCCAGAAGAATATACACTAAGGTATCAGTGGGCATCTCTAGGTGGTGAGAATTTGGGCTTTTTATTTCCTTATTTTTGCTTATCGTTTTTTCCCTGTTATTATTTATAATGTTCATATATCACTATTGTAATAATGAAAGATTTAAAAAAATAAGTTCTAGTAATTTTTTTTTTGTAAATCACAGGCTTTCGAGTCAGATGAACTTGGTTCAAACTTTGTTCTGCCACTTCCTGGCTCAGTGACCTGGGATCCCCATTAACTGACATTTTGAGCCTCAGTTTGGGGATAAAAATCCCCACCGTGTGGGTTTATCAAAAGATTAAGCAAATGGCAAAGCATCAAGTTTGTAAGAAGATTTCACAAACTCACCGCTAACGACATTCGAGAGGGGTAGCATGGGAGGGGTCCCAGGAAAACAGAGACTATGCTGCTTCGAAATCTTTGTTGTCTCTCCAGGACCCGGGCACCTCCCCTCCGTCCCCTCTCAGAGGCGATCTGATCTGTGCAGAATTTGACCTCTCGGGTTTGCACCATGGGCGGGGGGAATGTCCACTCTTGTTTTGTCTGTGTCTCTCTCTGTCACTGTGCACTTTAACCCAGCTCTGCCCATGACTAAAGAAAGCCTCGGGCCCCACTGGGCCCCGCCGCCCACTCTGACTCCCACCAGCTGAGACTGTCTTCAGCTGCCCCGATGGATCGGATTCTCTCTCCCAGGCCTTTGCACAGGCTGTTCCTCCTCCTGGAATGCTCTTCCCAGATACCCTATTTCACCTGGCAAACCCTTACTCCTGTTCCTGGGGTCAGATGAGATGTCCCCTCCGCTGGGACGCTTTCCCTGAGTGCCCAGGCTGGCTGGCACCCTTCTTCAGTGCTCCTGTGTGCGCCCTGGCATCGGGCACAGGCTTCCCGGTACCCAGCTCAGTGCACATACTGGGCATCCAAACTTGTGGCAGGGATGTGGGCGAGTGCTCACACCCCTCCAGGCCGAGCCACATGTGACAGCCAACGCCCAGCCTTCCTGCTGGGCCCCTGCACTCTGGGCTAGCCTCTCTCTTCAGGCTGATGGGGGTCACTCATGCGCGCCACCCCTGCCTTACCATCAGTGCAGACCTCTGCTATCGCTCCTGCAGCTCTGCCTGCGCCTGTGCCCTGGAGGCAGCCTTTGGTCCTGAGGCCCAGCCTCAGGACTCCCCCGCATCTACACAACTGATGTCGCTGAGGTCGGGGTCGCCCTGACCGAGTACTTCCTCTCTGAGGACCTTCTAGACACTGCCGGGGAAGGGTGGGTTCTTCTCCTTTCCTCACTCTTCAGCCAGGGCCACGGCAGCAATTGGACCTGGGCCAAGTCCTGCTGCGTCAGAGAGGGGAGCCCAGGGGATCCCCGTCTCCTCCCCAGTACCCAGGGTGGACACCAAATGCTGGTGCCCCCCACAGTGCCGCTGGAGTAGACCTCCCCTGCGAGCACCACCCTCCCGCCTGTCCCCAGGTGCAGGTGGTGACTCACAAGGGAGGTGGGCGTGGAAGAGGCGCTGCTCGGCTCCATGTCAAACACAGTCCGGATCTCCTCCTCCTCGGGCTGCGGCAGGGAGAGGGAGGTGGTCACGGAAGGGGCGTTTGCTCTGTGCCCCTCCCTCCCCACATGCAGAGGAGCCCCCGCCCCGCGCCTGGGCCTCTCACCACCCTGAACTCAACGCATACTCTGTCTGCCCAGGGGGACAGAGAGAGGGTTGGGATGCAAGAGAGTCCCTTCTGGAAAGTCCTATCTCCAAAGACCACAACAATGGGGGAAAGTAAGTAGAGTCTGGATTGGGAATCAAAGAGGTGCCTGCTAGGACTCCAGGAAAAGTCTTGACTTCAACACTGTCTTCAGTCTTCCTGGGATTTCCCTCCATATTTGGAACAAGTCCTAAACCAATATGGTCTAAGGCCCCGGCCATCCTCCTTCCCTAGAGTGGACACTTGGGCAACCAGACCACATGTCATTATATTAGAGAGACAGAGCTGGAGGGTCATTCACGCTGGCCCCTCACTGGCCTGGAACTCCAGCCCGGTGACAAAGGGTGAGGGCGGGGCAGAGAGATCACAGGTGCCTGTGCCCAGCGCCCTGGAGACACCGGAAGCCAGAAGATCCTCCTCTGAGAGGTTTCTCCTCTGACTCAGACGGTGTTAGTTACTTAAAATCAACTGCCTTTTCTTTACATAAATTCATTTAAAAAGGAATTAATCACTATTGTAAACAGAAAACCCGTGCTCGTTGCCATGAGCAGAAACAAAAAAAAAAAATGTAACTATGAAAAATGAAAAGCTATGCTTTGGTCCACCCGCTTTGGGACATGCCGTCTAGAACACGGTGTTGCTGACTCTGGCTCTGAAAGGGCGGGGACAGCCTCCATCTTCCCGGGCAGCCTGATTATTAGGCTCGGCCCTGCTGCCAAAGAGCCTAAAGAGGCTCAGGGTCGGGGGCCGGGGGTGACTCTAAACACCAGGCTGGTTCACCAGCAAGTTCAATAGCCTGGGGTTTTTTAAGGTGAGAGAATGACTATCCCCCAGCTTCAGGTCCTCATCTCTCGGTCCCACAGCCCTTGGAATGGTGTTCACAGCTTGGTGGCTGGACTGGACTCACACTGGAGGAGCCTGCTGCTTGCAGGAGGCGTCAGAGGGTGGAAAGGAGAGGACAGCGATCTTCCGGTGGGGGCCAGGGTCTCAGCCAGTGCAAGGCACACTGCACACTGGGCTCGCACACCCCACGGTCGGAGGGAAAGGTGAGACCCTTTCATCCCGGGGTGCTCTGGGAACCCAGGCCAGGAGGGTGTCCTACAGCTGTGTCCCCCAGGGGCTGGGAGAATCAGCGGAGGAAAGGCAGGCTGGCAACTCACCTTGTAGTGAGGGGCCATCCAAAACTTCCCCATAAAGATGCCAATAAAAGCAACTACCACAGAAATGAGGAGGTTGGACAGGGAAAACACGGTGATGGTGTGGAGGGAACCTGCCGAGGAGAAGAAAAGGCCATGGACAGGCGTCTACCAGCTGAGATGCCACCCCAGCTGACAGATGCCTGGGGACAGTCTCAGCACTTGGGCAAGCGCTTTGACCTGCCCCGTGCTCCTCTGAGAACAACCAGGACCAGTGAGTCTGACATGATGACATCAGCCCTCTGTTGGCTTAAGTACCCACGTAAGTGCCTGTTAAACGTGTCCTTCCAACCTGTCCTTGGGAAGTCTGAGTCCCCATTTCTGCCAATGCCCCCAAACAATCTCTGCTCTACACCTGCCCCCAACAAGCCCTTCGCGGGCGAGCATGCTCAGGCAGCGGTGTGATGGCACCGCCAAGGAGTCCTGAATGCAGGAGTCGTTTACATTTCACGTGGGGATATTTGGTCCCCTTTTCATGGCAGTCATTACAGTCCAAGGCCACTGCTTCATGATGCTTCTTGCGGTATTTTTACAGCAGCAAATGATGGTCAACAACCCCCTACTGGGAAGGTCAACGTCAAGGTCAAGCTCCCAGAGGGAAGGGCAGTGGGGATGGGGGCTTCCCCAGGGGATGGGTGCCTCCCAGGGGAGAGAACCAAGTGATTGTCATCTGTGGCCCAAGGGGATTGCTTCCGGGAGGCATCTCCGAGCTCCCGCAGGTACAGCGGCTTCGGCTTGAATAGCCAAAGAATAAGTGAGAAACCAGCCACCCCTGAAGACTCTGATTCCTCCTCCAGGTTCCTGGCAGCCCAGGAAACCAGGAGGATTCTGGAGGCAAAGTCACCGACACAGAGCCTCCAATAGCTAAGATTCTACTTCCCGCCAGCCTGGAGTCAGAATGAAGGAATATGGTGTTTCCTGCCCTGAGGGGTAGAAACCAAAGTCCATACAACTTGGGCCCTGTGGGCCAGGCCCTCCCCTTCGCCACGAAGCACGGCAGAGACTCTGATTCATGCCCTTCGGGTCCAGAGAAGTCACTGGACATGGCCCAGTCCAGTGAGCAGCTTGTTCTCCCTGGGCTCTTCCCCTCTGGCAGAGTCAGTGTGGAGGGACTCGCAGAGCAGTGGGGGCAGGCAGAGGGTGGACGGCCAGGCAGGCAGGGTACCTACCTAACCGCAGGACGGAGAAGAAGAGCATCCAGGACAGACCCAAGAGCGGTGCGAAGATGGCCTGGGAGATGGCGGCCATGTGGATCTGCTCGTTCAGCTTGGTGGGCGCGTAGGAGTAGTACATGTTATAGCGGTCTGTTAGGTGCTTCATGGCCAGGTACAGCAGCCCTGGGGGCCGGAAGACGGAGACATATTCAGTGGCTACTTTAACAGTCAGGACCTGTGCCACTCCAATGTCCCCACAGGCCCGAGAAGCCAGATTTGGGGCCGTCAGAGTCACAAGAGCCAAGGACAACAGCCAGCTCTGTGATGCTGACCTCTGTCACCAGCAGCTTCCCTTGAGTCCCTAGAACTTATTCTTCAGCTTGGTGAGGACTCATTCATTCATGCATTCATTCAACAAACACCTTGTGGCAGCGGCCATCTCATCTCGGCCCCCCTCCCCCCATCCTGGCCCTGACACCTCCTTGCCACAGGTTGTCCCAGATCTGCTCATGCTCCAGGAGGTGGCCCGATGTTGTGGGGCTCAATTCCTCCTCCCAGTCTGAGAGTGTGCAGCCCTGGGTGTGGCCCAGCGATGACTCACCGAAAGGGACAATGATGGGACAAGTGATGCTGTATGCCATTACCACACTGAAGACGTTCATCATCCAGGCATACTCTCGCCCATACTGGAAGTCTGTAGCATGGTCCTGGAGCAGAAGGCAGGGTCACCCTGAGGTTGCCCAGTCCCCTTGGCCTGGCCGCTCCTGCAGCTCTCATCGGCCTCCTGGGCGCTGGCTGGCAGCTCAGGCCTGGGGACAGCCTCCCTCCCAACCCTGGAGTCCATGGCGCAGCCACCCGGCCACACCATCCCTCCAACCTCAGGTCCCTCAGTGCTCCCAGCAGGCCCCCCTCCCTGACACCCTCCCAAGAGAAACTGAGGGCTGTGCTCAAGGAAGGGCCTGGCCCTCACCTTTCTGATATGAGCTCTCTCGGGCTCCGACCTGGAGAAGAAGAGGCGGGTGCTGTACCAGCAGAGAGACCCCAGGCGTAGCAGGTCCATGCTCGTGCCGAGGAGAGCTGCCGTGATCACATAGTTGACGAAGAAGGCGCCGTTGTCTGGCAGGAACACACACCTGGGCAGTGGGGGAGAGGGGAAGACAGCAAAAGCAGCTGGGGGGACAGGGAAAGGGGAGAGATGTTGAGAGGGAGGAGGAGAGAGGAAGAGAAGAACAGCAGAGGAAGTGGAAGACAGACGAGGAGAATGAAGTTCCATATAATAGACAGAGAGATGATAGATGGGTCGATATGTCCCCAATCCAATTTAAGTTAACAAGGAGCCGTTTGAGCAGGGCTGGGGGTGGACCACGTAAAGCGTGGGTGTTTTAGGGGATATGTGTACTGGCTTGATCCAAAGTAGGGTGTCTGACCCGGGTCTGTAGACTCTAGGGAGTCCACGAGTGAGATTCTGGGGGTCTGTGCCCTTGCATGGGAAAAAAAAATTACATCTTTATTTTCACGTATCTCTAACTGAAATTGAGCATTTCCTCCCATTAAGATTATGGGTAGCGAATCCTAGTAATGTTAGCTGCTGATGTGACTTTATCGCCAACTGAAATCAGGTATTTTCACATCATGTTGCAGTCACTCCTGGTATCTTATAGCATCATCTGTGCTAGTCACCATTTCAAAACAACGGTAGGTATCAGACACGCTGCTAAATTACACACGATTGAACTTTTCCTGTCTGCAGATGTGTAGTGGGTGTAACTGGTCAACCAGGAGTCGCTTGGCCACCTAATGGCCACATTGCCTGTTAGTGCTGTTGCCTTCTGGTGTTCTCATCTACACAATTCTGTCAACTTCCTTGAAAAGAGAAACCTGCAAGTCTCCGAACATAGTTCAGAACTCCTTCAGAAGCTGTTCTTTCCTGATGGCATCAAAGTTAAGCCATAAACTCACAGTCCTGTTCTTTCTCATATATAAACTGCATTGAAGATACTGGCCTAGCCAAAGATGGACACATTCATCTTAGAAATAAAAACTTACTGCAGTGATAGTTTAACCTTGGAGAATTCTGGTCCTTGCCTTATCGCACAAGTTCAGGAAGCTTGCGTGTCATTTCCAACATATGTTTGAAAACTGGAATTGGCAACACTTGTAACCATAAAAACAAAAGATCGAAATTGGCTAAATGTCCAATGTGATCTGCATGTCGCCTAGTCAAAGATCTACCCCTAAACTGATGTTCTTATTCCAATAAGTGAGATCATCTGTCATTGCTTTTAAAACAATAAAATGTAACTTTAGTTTTCCTATATTTAAAATGCAATATTTTGTTACCAATGTATTAATAAAGTCTGTGTCACAAATTAGTTTTTGCAATATTTTGATGAATATATTTCAGTGTAGCTGGTTTTCTTTGCAGTCCATGTATTTTGCACACTTAAACAACATCATTGAGAGTCCATGTAAAATTGGCAATATCTGAATAAGTTTTCCGTGGACTGTACCAAAACGTGAATTTCCTGGTTTTGATACTGTACTGTAGTTATGCAAAATGTTACCACTGGGGGGAACTGGATGAAGATTACATGGGACCTCCCCTGCCCCCATACATTTTTGGGGAAACTTCTGGTGAACCCACGATTATTTAAAAAACATCATTCTGAGAAGGGGCTTTACCAGATTGCCAGTGGGGTCCCGGCACAGGGAAAGTTAGAAGGCTGCCTAACGAGAGTGTTCACATGCATCTGTCTCTACCTCTGTGAGCAAATTCAGGTGTTGGACTCAGGGAAAGGCACACAGGCCCACCCCAGTAGAACACACAGACACCCTGGGGACACATGGGACTACTCACTGAAACCTGATGGACGCCTGCTCCAGATAGTAGACATCAAAGAGCCAGCGGAAAAAGACATCCAAACTGGAAGCAAGAACAAGGCCAGCGCCTTAGTTAAAAAAAATCTATGAGTTAAGGCCTCCGGTTCAATTTCTCTTTGCGTGGCTTCCCTCCTTCCATCCTCCCTTCCCCTATAAGCAAAGACTCTTGCCTCATTCCAGCAGCCAGTCCCTCTTCCTTCTTAATGCTGGGCCACCCCTGCCCTGAACCCTTGGCCTTTCAAGCTCTAGGTCACCTCCTCCAGCAAACCTTCGCCAGCCATTTCTCCCACCCTGCTCCCTTCCTCTTCCCAACTTCTCCTGTTTGTTGGCTGCATCCTTCCTACCTTGGGCTGTCAGTCAGCTGGCAGGCTTGCCTTGTCCCCCCTGCTGGGCGACGAACTCTTTAGGGGCAGAGTTCATGGCTGGCACATTGAAGTTTGTATGATACCTGGCTTATCTATGCCCATGATGGGCACAGACTGTCACATGAGGAGTGGATTTGCAGCAACCACAGGTTGCTACAGTGTCTGAAAGAGGAGGGTCTAACTCTAAGGCCTGCCTTAGAGGAGGCATAATTGGAAGTGAGATACCTGGTCAGTCCCATAGAGGGCAGGATGACCACCATGAACACCAGAAAGATGTAGCACTTGTGCACTATGATCAGATTCTGGTTTGATCTAGAAGGAAACAAAGAGAGATATGCATTAGTCTCGCACACTAATGAATATGTGTGTGTGTGTGTGTGTGTGTGTGTGTGTGTGTGTGTGTGTAGAGACAGAGAGACAGAGACAGAGAGCAAGCTCTCTGGGCTAGGAAACTGGTTTAATTGTGCAGACCAATGCTATCTCCATGGAACACTATGAGCTATGCTGCATCTGGGAGCAGCAAGAAAGAGCAGCATGATCAACTAGTGATGTCTGCCCTGCACACAGGAATGGAAGAGAAGGCACAGTCGTGCCACATATTTGACATCTCGGTGTTAAAGAGACATTACCAATGATACTCGGAGTCCCTGTGGAGCTTCTATGATCTATATAAGCCTTGTTCTTGGCCAGAGGAAAGGCCAGAAAGGCATTTGGTTAGGACAAACCTTTTGGCTTGCCGCCTGGTAGAATGGTAGGAACTTTTGGTGTGGGAAATAACTTTTGAGACACACGCAGCCTCCAGGCCAAGGCAATGCCACCTGCCCAGGATGTGGCAAATACTTTCTACCCAGTTAGCTACTACCTTAGGACCATTAGGGCTAACAAATGGGAAAGCTCCTGATTGCTTAAAATGTTGGCAGCGTGGGGGCCAAATGTGTCAACAGTCAGGTTGAATTCGCGGGCCCCTCTGCCATGGCCATGGCACATTTCCTAGACGAGTCTTTGCATCTGCACTTTCTGCCTCTAACTCCTGGCACTGCCGGACCCACACCTACAGCTGCATCCCTGCAGTGTGTGGCCGGGGGCTGAGGGAACAGCCTAAGGAGGGCTTGGGGGCCAGAGACCCGGAGACAACCCAGGCCCTCTGTCCAAAGTGAAAACACCCAGCAGTGTTTGAGGTGGTTTCAGGTGTTAAGACCATCCCATATCAATTCTCTTCCTCAGGCCAGAGGGGAGGCCCAAGTGCCAGTCTGGTGAGGGTGGCTAGGACAGGGGGAGAGGTGGGAGAACGGCAGGGCTAGGGGATAGGAGAGGAGGCCCCCAGGTCACCTGGTCCAGTGGGCCTCTAGGAAGGCGGAGAAGTAGACGACCAAAGGCAGTATCACCGTGAAGGCCCAGAGCAACACGGAGGGGAAGAACTGGGTCACAATGGGGTTCTGTAAGGCAGAGGGGAGGAGGGCATGTCAGTGCAAGGAGATGTCAGTGCAAGGAGTCCTGTCCCCTTGCAGGCCTGTCCTGACTCCTCCCATGTCCCTCTTCTCCTCCAGCTCAATCCCAGGGCAGACTGCCTTCCTGGAGCGTGCAAGGGGGTCTGGCCTTTCTCCCATGCCTTCCTGGCCAGGAGTCTGCCTGGCTGGGGGCAGGCAGAGGCTGACACTCCAAGGTCAAGTGGAGTCTCCAAGGGGCCAGGCCTTCTACGCTGAGGTCACTGGAGGGATAGCCTGAGCTTTCCTGAGTGACACTGCCCCTGCTGTGACGATGTGTGAGCAGGGGGTGGGAGGGTAGGGAAGGAGAATCCCCAGGGAACGCCGTGGTGCTCCCAGGTTGCATGTTGCCTGGGGCCTGTTATGAAGGTGACAAAGGGGAACAAAAGTCAGTAGCAGAAGTGGTGTGGCTTGACTTTGTTGTGCACGTGCATGTGTGGTGCTGGGAATGGGGATGGGGACAGTGTAGCAGGAGGGGCCTTCTGGGCTCCTTGTAACGGCCTGGAAGCTACAGACGTGGGAAAGGGCCGGTGCTCCCTCTGAGCCGTGCTGTCAGGGCGGGGTGTCCCGCACCTTCAGGGACAGCTCCCATGGGCCCAGGGCTCCCCGCCGGGAGTGGAGGGGTCTGAACACAGGGGAGGTGGAAACAGATCTGGAGTCCCCAAATCCTTCACCCTCAACCCCACCCCTCAAACCAGGACAGAACGGAGCTGTTCACACCTGCCCCACCCCCACACCCCTGGCTGGCCTGGGGCAACGCCATCTGATGAAGCCCTCTGAGCCCATGCTGACCGGACCACCTGTCCCCCCAGACTCACCCCAGGACCCACTTGCAGCTCCCCTGTCTCCCTTCCTCTCTAGCACCACTCCGAAGATGGGGGATGACCCACATTCATCCCTTCAGCACGAAGAACACTCTGCCCCACCATTTGCACCACTGGGTGTGCCGGCCCCGCCCATCCTCGCCTGAGTTTTCCCCTGGTCTCCCCGGGGCTCCCCAGGCCTGGCCTGAGCAGAGGAGGCACCTGCAGGTTCTCGATGGGACGGGTGACGTTGTACATGTCAATGGTGTTGATGATGATGGCAGGCGTGGTGAGGAAGAAGAAGAGGATGAAGAGGAAGGTGTTGATCGCCATGAAGCGGGCCCACCAAAAGAAGCCGCGGACAGAGAGGTATTTCCTGGGCAGGGAGGGAGCGGGACGCACATTTAGAGTCAATCGTTAGAGACAGCCACGTGCTATTCCTGCCTGCCGGCTGTGGACCCAGGAGGCCCTGGTCTAATTCAGGCCCCTGGGCCAGTTATGCCATTATGCCATTTGCAAAGGCTCGGAATATATCACACAGGTGAGCAAAAAATGGACCTGGGTTCTTTCTGCAGGAAAAACCTGTTCTCCAAGATCTGGGCACCTTGCACACTTGTGGGGGTGAGTTTGGGGGTAGGCAGAGGCTCTGGTGCTCCGGAGAGTCTGTGGCACAGTCTGCGGGGGCTGTATTTGGACAGCCCTGGGCACAGTCTCTGGGGAGTCTCTGCTGGGCAATAAAATGGGGAGGGAAGGCCCTGTCCTCTTGCCACCTTCAGTCTCAGGAGAGCTCAGAGGAGAGGGGGCTTACCAAATAATGTCTTTGGGGTGTGGGGCGAGAGAGACCCTCCAGTTGTAGGACTTGACGATGGTGGTCACTGAGGACTGCTGGGGGTACACACCACACTGGACGTACTTGTAATCCTCCTGGACGCTGCAAAGACGGGAGAGGAGGAGGAGATAGAGGTCTGGGGGTGGGAGGATGCACTTAGGAGGGTCTCGTGCCGGGGTCCCAGGGCTCCTGTGGCAGTCCCACGCATGGGAGCTCATCTTAAAGCCTTGGCTATGCCTCTCAGGACCTTACAGGTGGACAGTCTCTAAGGCTCTGAATCTGGAGGAAAGGGGCATTCCAGGGAGCCCAGGCTGCCCAGGAAGGGGAGGATGCTGCTGGGTCTGTCTCTGCCTTTCCTCCTGAACAGCAGTGACAGCACAGAGGCTCTTTCTTTGAGATTAAGAGGGAGGTACTAACTTTAGCCTCATCTTAATATCAGTAGCTGCCAATTATTGAGTTCTTTCTGTGTAGTAATTGGTGATTAATATCATCTCAATCACACGGATTACTAAATTGAGGTGCCTAGAGACACAAAAGAAAAGGATGGGTACTGGCCCCGGAGCCCCATCTTTGGCCTTCTAACTCAAGCCTGAGATCCTCTCAAGCAAATGATGATGTCTCAGAAGGTGAACAATATTATCTTATGTAGGTGCATTGCTTTATACAACACATACACATACATTAAACACATCTCCCTAGTCAACCCTCTGAGAGGTGGACAGGGCAGAAATCAGTCACCAAATTTGACAGATGAGAAGTTTGAATGCAAGTGACTTGCACAATTGAGCACCATTGTTTGCGATTACAATCTAGGTGGCTCCACTCTCCCTCTGCAGGACTGGGATGGGTGAGGACAAAGTTCTGTGCATGATCAGGCTGCCCCAGGGAGAAGAGGCCCCACAATGCTTGACTGATGATTCTGGAGCTCCCTTAGGACTTTGGCCCAGTTGTAAGGATCCTTCTGGAACATTCCAGAGTGAACCTAATTCACTCCCTGTGGAGGTGGGGCTGACAGAGGCTGGGGCAGAGAAGAGAGGGACTGGAGGGCTATGAACTGGGGGGACAGGGGCCCACAGCCAGAGAGGAGGGCAAACAGGGCTTCTCCATCCTGACACTCTCTCTCTGTGGTGAGGAGAGCGGGTGATATGCGTGCCACGAGGGAGAGAATGGATACCACACATGTCAAGGCTGGAAGAGGAACCATAAGGTCAAAGGCTACACTGACCACCTCTGTGCTGGAGCAGGGACATATGGGATGAGGAGCCCAGGCCTGGGCATCCCTAGAGACCAGTCGGGCCCCAGCAGCTGAGGAAGACGGTACAGCCGTCTCAATGGGGAGTCAGACATCAGTGGTCCACAGAGGTGGTGGAGGTCAGAATATGACAAGCTGGAGGGAGGCTGGCTCTCCTCCACATCTTGGCTGGGAGAGGGGTGACAGAGGCTGGTGTCAGAGTTGAAGAGGCCCATTCATGGGGCTGGGCAGGGCACCACAAGCCACTGCCCTGGTACTCACCGCTTGGCCATCCCCGAGTCCTGGAAGGTGACAAAGATCAGGTCGAGGCGCTTCAGCGGGACGCGGTTGAGCTCTGCGTTAAACTCATCGGTCAGCTGCTCCTCCAGCTCACTGTAGTACTGCTCTGCATCTACCTGGGGCGAGAGGCGGCCCTCAGAGCTGGAGAGGCCAGAGCCCCAGGAAGGCCTCGTCTGGACACGGGGCACCTCTCCCCTCAGCAGCCTGGGGGTGGGGGGCCTTCAAGCCTGGCAAAGACTCACTCAGGACCCTGGGTGGGCTCTGAAGTCCTACCTCTGGAACAAGAAGAAGCTATGACTCTGCAATTTGCTCCCTGCCCTTAGCACTGGGGAAAGTGAGGCATGGCTGGGGCTCAGGGGGTGCTTTCAGACTCGGGGGCGCACACCAGAGAGGTGATAAGATGTGTTTGCAGCATTTTCAGGAGAGGGGGAACGATTCTTTTTCCAGACCGGCTGGAATTGAGTCCTGTCTGAAAGGGGCGGCCTCGCAAAATCAACAGGAAGATATCTAATCCTGCAATTTCCTAGTAACAGCGAAAGATCAATCCTATCAGTTCTCCCACTAACAGGCACCCTGCGGGAGTTCCGTTTTGCACAACTTCTGAAAAGAGCTGAACAGAAGGAAAAAAGATGTAAATCTTTCTCTTTCTAAATTGCCTTTGAAAATCTACTTTTCACAGTCTGAAAAGTTCCTGAGTGAATAGCAGGGTCCGAGCTTCGGGCCTCAGCCACGTCTCAAGGGCAGAGTCACATCTCCTGCGATAATCCCATCCCCAAGGAAAGCGGGGGAGCCGACTCCGGGACTTTGACATCCTGCCGCCGAGAAGAAGGAACGGAGGGGATGCAGCAGTACCCTGATAATTTGGCTACAGCCACAAACCTTCCTCTTCCCCTAAATAAAAGCCTGAATACCTGGTCCTCTCTGCCAACATCCTTGACTTCCTTCACTTCTGTGTTGGCCCTTTTTCCACCCAGGGAAAAGTAAATAAAATTTTCTTTTTTTTTTTAATGAAAATGATTTTATTTTATATTTAACAAAATGTAGACTTTAATCATAACCATATGTTAATGCTTAGAATGAACAAAGAATTTTGGCTATATTTTTCTGCCAGGTTTTCAGGGATACATATTGTTCATTTCACACTTGACTTTTGCAGCTCAAGCCCAGAGTCTCTTTTTCGTAAACAGTTCTGGCGGGCTTCTCTTGGTTCTTTTTTTTTTTTTTTGAGACAGAGTCGCACTCTGTTGCCCGGGCTAGAGTGCCGTGGCATCAACCTAGCTCTCAGCAACCTCAAACTCCTGGGCTCAGGTGATCCTCCTGCCTCAGCCTCCTGAGTGGCTGGGACTACAGGCATGTGCCACCATGCCTGGCTAATTTTTTCTATATATTTTTAGTTAGCCAATTAATTTATTTTCTATTTTTAGTAGAGATGGGGTCTCGATCTTGCTCAGGCTGGTCTCGAACTCCTGACCTTGAGTGATCCACCCACCTCGGCCTCCCAGAGTGCTAGGATTACAGGCATGGGCCACCACACCGGGCCTACTCTCGGTTCTTTGATCTCCATATCTTCTTTCTGAAGCCACCTCCTGTCCTCACCCTGGTCAGGTTTCTCTTCTTCAGTTGCTCACAGGTCTGACTCTGCCAGCTGCCGTTCCTCATGGCTTCGGGATGGGTTTTGAGCAATTCGCTGGGATCACTGTCATTAATTCATGACATGCTGCTGCTTCTGCCAGGTTTGCAGTTGTGCTTTCTGGTTGGTGGCGTTGTATTAATATTTGCCCCTTCAATCAGCAAGAGATGGACTAGCAAACACTTGTGAAGCCAGGAGGAGTATTTGAGGGAGGACCAAATCGATAAGAAGTGGTTGCTTTGTTGTTGAACACAGTCCTAATGCTGCCCTTTGTTCCCTGCTCTGTAACTTTGTCACCATGGAAACCTGAGTGGAGGGGACCCTCAGTGCAGAGTGGGACTACTAGAAATTCATCTCCTGAGAACTTTGTAGTTTCCTGACTTGTTGGTTGCTGGGGGAGCTGAGTAGCTCCTGCTATGCATGCTGAAGTAGCCACATGGAGCAGAATATTGTATTTGTGGAAGGGTATTGTTGAAGGCATCGGCCACCACATACACACAGTCACCTGGCAAAGAGCCCATCAGAGGCTCTGTTTGGATTCAGCTGCGAATCTGTGTTTGGAGCTCAGAAAGCGGCTGCTTTGACTTTAGAGTAGGAGGGGGAGGTCGGGCCCTGGGTTGTGTCTTCCAACCTCCTGCACCTGTTCCTCCATTCATCCCCCTGGCCTGGGTGGGAGAGACTATCTCCTTCTTCCTAGAGGGATGAGCCAGCAGGCTGAGCCCTCCCACCTCTAAACTTCTTCTTTCTATCCTATTCTTTGTCTGGAGAAATCGTTCTCAAAACCTGCGTGCACTTTCTCTCACACCCTAACACTGCCCTGATTCCAAGTCTTTTTTTTTATTTTTTTAAGACAGAGTCTCACTCTATTGCCCAGGCTAGAGTGCCATGGCGTCAGCCTAGCTCACAGCAACCTCAAACTCCCGGGCTGAAGCGATCCTTCTGCCTCAGCCTCCCAGGTAGCTGGGACTACAGGCATGCACCACCATGCTCGGCTCATTTTTTTCTATGTATTTTTAGTTGGCCAATTAATTTCTTTCTATATTTTTAGTAGAGACAGGGTCTCGCTCTTGCTCAGGCTGGTTTCGAACTCCTGACCTTGAGTGATCCACCCACCTTGGCCTCCCAGAGTGCTAGGATTACAGGCATGAGCCACCGCACCCGGCCTGATTCCAAGTCTTGATGCCTCCTCCAGCCACAGTGGTCGGATGATCAGATGGAGCCTGTTGCCTTCAAACATTCCTGTCCTATCTCTTTGGAAGCCCGAGGCCTGACAGCCCACCGCAGCTGGCTATGTTCTCTTTGGTCCTTCTTTCTGGTCCTCCAATCTAAGACCAGCCTGCCTGGATTGCTCCGGAGGTGGCCCCAGAAAGGCTGTATCACCTCCGCATGCTCAACAGGGAGGTAGGATGCGGTGGAAGGGGAGGGAGGAGCCAGGTGCCGCAGCACCGGAGCAGACCTCAATGAGGCCTGGGGCCCGGAGCTGTGGGCAAGGGCACAGGGCCTGGAGCCCCAGGTCACTACCCGCCCTTGCCATCCCCCGATGCCCACACCAGTTACCTCCTTGAAGCAGATGCAGCACCGGCAGAAGCACAGGCGGGAGCAGGGGTGGATCCTAATCATCACTTTTCCGGTCTTCTTGGCCTTGGCTGTGTAGAAGAGTCGGCCCCGCATGGCATGGCGCCTGCCAGCGGCGGACGAGGGGGAAGGACCTTCCAGTCAGGGGCCAGCAGAGCCCCATCCTCCCCTTCTACCCCCCCCCCCCAGACCCTGAAAGGCCCTGCTGTGGGCTCACCTCTGATCATCCAAGTCGATCAGGTTCTTGACGTCATAGCAGAAGTGGACTCTGGTCACTATGCACCCTGGATAGGCTTCGCTATAGCCACAAACATGGATGCTGAGTCAGCCTGTGGGGTTGGGGATGTGCCGCCCCTACCCCCTGCCCACTGCGATAGCCCACGAGGCTGGGCAGCTCAGCTGCCTGGGGCTCCCGGATGGGAGAGTCCACATTTGCTCCTAGGGCTGAACTTCAAGGTTTGAACCCTGATAATCTGAGAGCTGCCAAATCCTGCCTACAGGACCCAGAAAAGGTCTGGGGGCAGAGTTCCAACTACCGGAAAACCCAGGAGAGAGTTGCTCACAAACAGATAATTAGCTCAGTGGACAGGGTCCCTGAGGCCAGGAACTTCGGGTCACAAATGAGGTCTCAAGATGATTTGCTCTAAATAGCTATGGTCCAGGGGCTCCCTGGACTCAGTAGTCGGAGCAGCAGGGGAAAGGAAAATTAGCATCGCTCATACCATGCATGCCACGCAGGAAACCCCTGACTTCAGAAACGCTGCTCCATCCCCAGCGGCCCTCCCCATTCTAAAAAGCCAATCCTGAGCCGAGCCCAGGGAGAGCCACCGTCTGGGCTGTCCCTAGCCCTACCATCCTGTGCCAACCCACTACCACCTGAGGAAACAGGCAGAGCTACCAGAAGGAAGGCATCCATGCCCCAGCCCACCCCGGCCACTTACTGAAAATGTTTAATGATGATTTCTGGGTCTTCAATGTCTGTGGGCACATAGGTGATCATTAGTGTCCTTGTGACCTGGGTGGGAAGGGTAAATGGAGAAAGAAGATTGTGCTTGCATAGGAATTCCAGATATCGGGGTCTTCTGGTGGCCAGGGGCTTTTGCTCATGCCAGACTGCCTGATGCCCAGTGCCTCCGGGGAGTAAGCCATGTGCCAGCTTTGCCAGCCTGTGGTGTACCAGCTGAGTCTGGCAGCTCTGAGGTCAGCAAACTGTGCCTTTGTTATTGTCTGTGCCCCACTGTGGGCCCCTGCCATGGGCGGCGTGGACAGGAGAGGGAGGGTGGGAGGCTGCAGACGGGGCCAGGGTGGAGGACTGGAGCACATGAGTGGAAAGGGCTGCACACACCCCCTGGCTGCCCACGATGATTTTTGGTCTCCCTGCAACTGCCACTGTTCCGGCATAAAGCCCCACGTTGTTAGGGAAACCCCCAACATCACGCTGGCCAGGGGAGTCGGGAGGTGAGCCAGACTCTGGGGAGAGCATGGGGAAGTCTCCCCCAAACTTAATACTTTATTCTGTGGATGGGAAATGTCTTCCTGAGCCATCACCTTCAAGATGACAGTCTGGTAGACCATGCCAAAGATTCAAGGATCTTGGCAGATGCCTCTGGTGACAATAGGGAAAACTGAAGTAGCCAAGTCCAGGCTGGTCAGAGGAGACGAAGCCACCACGCCTGGCAGGCTAAGAATTTGGGGCCACTTTTCAGGGTATGTGGATTTCCACTCTGAGCTGGCTAAAGGGAATCAGTCCTTTTGGGTGAGCTAACCCCACCCCACTGAACCTTTGAAAGGCTGAGGAAGGGAGCCAAGGATGTCACACTCATTGTCACTTCTGCCCTTCCCCACCAGAGCATGGGCGCTGGGCCAGACAGGTGGCACTGTGTGTGCCTGCCTCCGGCGTTCGTCTCTGCACACCAAAGGCACTACCTGCTGCAAGCGCTGAGACCCTGCCCGGTGCTCCTTCTTGGCCTTGCGGGTGTGTTTGGCTCATGCGCAGGGCAAGGAGTGGGGAGTTAAAGCCCCCAAATGCAGCCCCCAACCAGTGGTGGACAGGGAGTTTGTGGAAAAATACCCCCGGGGGCTCACCTCTAGACTGGGACAATTCTGGGGCGTGTGTTCCACACCGGCCCCCCGGAAGTTCCCCGCTGGGATTGTGCCCAGGTGCCCCATGGCCAGCTGCCACTCAGCATGCCCTGTGTTGGCTGCCTTCTCCTCCGCATCTCACTTCCCTAGTCCCCTAGTGGCCTTTTCCGAGACCATCTCCCAAATAAATGAATGTTACTCAATCCTTGTCTCAGGGTCTGCTCGGGCGGTGAGGTGTGGTCACCCAAATTGAGACAGTGGGGTGCACAGGATAGGACAGGGGTCTCTGACCCCAGGGAGGTTGCAGAAGGGCAGGGCACAGGCCTAGCTGGTGTGCGCAGGGCCAGGCAGTCAGCAGGGGGCCCTGGCCACTCCGGAAGGTCCCCCCACCCACCCCACCCAGGCCAGGGGCTTGTTAATCCTTTAGTTCACGGATGGCAGAAGGTCCAGGGGTCCTTGGGGAGGGGCCAGGGCAGCAGAGGTGGAGGGATGGGGCTACCTGGGCAGCAGCTATTTGCCAACCAGTTTGGAAAGTGTCATTGTGGTGGGGGTGGAGAGGTGGGGGCAGGTGATTGTCCTCCAGGGCCGAGGGGAGGAGCTGGCCCCTGCTCAGGGGGACCCCCCAGGGTGCACCATGGTGGGACTCTGGGGAAGGCTGGGCGAGGACGGCCCGGCCGGGAGGGGGCTCCGACGGGGAAGGGCCACCCTGCTAGAGCTGCATGTACTCACCTTTTGGCTCCTCCTGGGCTCAAACGCCATGGCGTGATGAGTCATGAACATGAAGTTGATGATGAAGTATAGGAAAGACAGGAGGCTGTGCAGCCACAGGAGCTTGCTCCTGCCGGGAGAAGCGGCAGCATGAGGGGCGTCTGCGCGGCAGGCTGCAGGCTTCACAGGGCCCACCGGACCGCCCCCGGGGTCTCCTCCCACCCCACACAGACCCACAGAGCCCCCTCACCCACCAGTCTCCCCAGACCTCCCTCTCCAACCCCTCAGTCTCCCTGGACCCCTGTTCCACCCCACAAGCAGCCTTCTCAGGACCACCTTCTCATAGTCCAGAAACTCAGGTACTTTGGAAGGGACATCAGTGGGGAGGGGAGCCCACCCCAGCTAATAGGGCTAGCATTTATTGAGCACTTACTATGTGCCAGATCCAGAATGGGACTGTGTGCTGTATATGCATTTGCTCACTAGACCCCCACAGCCATGCACGGTAGGACTGTGATTATCCTCATGTCACCCACAGGGAAATGAGGGCGGAGTGGGTAGGAGACACCCACGGTCACTCATAGCAGTGGCAGAGCGGGAGTTGAACCAGAGCTGCTGCAATGCTGAGACTCTTCCCCACTACGTCACCCTGCCAGTGCCGGTGCTGTGCCCAGCAGGCCACGTGAGGAGGGACCCGGGGTCACATGCAGGCCTGGAGGGAGGAGGGCCAGACAATTCACTATGCCTCCCCCGGGGTAGGAAGAGTGATGGCTCTTGGGCCATGTTTGCCACCCCTGCTTTGGATTCACGTGACGCTGTCCCAAGGCATCTGGCCAGGATTACTGTTCAGAAATCGGGCCCGCCTCATTTGGTGTGGGTTGAGGAGCGAAAGCAAGGCCCACCTTGCTTCAGAACAACTGCCCCACGCCCGGGCCCAGGCCTGACACTCCGCATGCCATTCCCGCCGAGCTCAATGTCTCGGCCCTCCATTTCCACAGAGGGGCGAGCTCACATGGTCTCTGAAGAACGTTCCAGCTCTCTGCCAGTGTGGATTCGTGGATATCAAAGGCTCTTTGCTGCTTTATTAGAATTCACTTTCTCTTGCTAAGGTGTAGGCACCTTAGGCCTGCAACTGGCGCAGAGAAGGCGCCAGTGGCCCTGCTCTGGCTGGCGGCCCCCCGGGGAGGAGCTGGCTGCAAGGGGAGGTGAGAGCATGCCACGGCCCCGCTCTGCTGGTTTTAGAGTTTTGGTGAAGCCAGTCTGTTCCGAGGCATGTCGCAGGAGTGCAGGGGGCAAGGGGCATGGATGGGGGAGCAGAGCGTGGCAGGGGTGTGTGAACCCCACTCACACTTGCTGAAACTGCTTCCGCAGCTTTGTCAGAAAGTCAGCAAAGCCTGGCTCAGACACCTCGAAGGCCTCGGCGTGGACCGGCAGGGCCACATTTGGCTCAGTACAAATAGATGTGGCTGCAATTTGGCTGATGTTAAAACCCTCGGGTTCCTGGGCTGCGGGGGAGGGGCTTAGCGATCATGGCCAGCAGCTCTTCCCTCACTGGGGACACAGACGAGGACGGAAGCTCAGAGCGGATGGGGCGCTGCCCCAGATCCAGGGCCAGGTGGGCAGAGTGGACATGAACCCAAGTCTCCGATTCCTCTGTCCCTTTGGCGCAGCATCAGAGGGGAGATTGCCAGGTCATGACTCAGTAACTCAGTTATGTGAGGGCCGACCTGACCCTATAGGGGGGCAGGAGCACAACATCTCAAACCTCTCTCAGTACGGGGTCCCTGCCTCTCTGGAGCTGGGCGTCCTAAGCAACTAGCACCACTTCTCCATGTCTCCAGGAGTGGCAGTTCGGGTCGTTTCACTTGTGACAGATGAGGACGTGGAGGCACCAAGAGTCCTGCCCCACCCAGAGGATGCAGCTCTAGCATCCGACTTGGGACCTGGGCTCCCGGGAAACAGCTTTTCTCATCAGTAAAGCGTTGCCCGTGTTGCGGACCGACACCCTAGACCTCTCCCCACCAAGGCCCCCAGCCAGCGGAACGGCAGGTACGAAGATCAGGTACCTACTCTGTGGAGACATTGACAATGGTGGTCCGCCCAAAGTGACTATTCCAGTCTGAAAGAGAAGAAAGGTGCCGACCTTGAGCCTGGCTCTTCGATGGCTGTGGGGGCCAGAATTCAGGGCTCCTGGATGAAAGATGCCTGGGGTCTCGAGATGCTTTCCTACATCCTGCTGTTCCTTCTGGGGCCCCAGAGCTGGTCCCCAGCTTCTGACAAAACCTCAGAGGCCTCGTCTCCCTGGCACTGCTGATGGGGGCTCTCGGTGGGAACGTGAGACCAAGGCTTTGGGTGGTATCTCCACAACTGGCACAAAATAGATGCCCAGTGATTGCGTTTTGAAGGAACTGGCTATCTGGCCATGGACAGAGTGATGAAATTAGCATCACTATCACAACATTTGGCAATGTCCAAAAATATGACCCTGTTTCATTCAAACACTGTAAATCCTTCCGGCTAAGTGTATCACTTTGTTGGTTCAAACATCTCACTTGCTCCCAGAATCAGAAAGACAGGACTCAGATGGCATTTACTCTGGTAGTGCAATTTGGTGGCACAGACATTCAATGTGCTACACTGAATTAATTAAGGTCTACCTCTGGCTGAAGAGAAACCGGTAGAAACCTGAGGCATCATAGTACATCTGGTGGCCACCTGGGCGTTCAAGGTGCTATTCTGCACCACCCAGCTGCACAGCCTCCCTACGGCTCCCTCCATCCTCACGATTCTAGGGGCAATACTGGCAGCTGCCATTCACTGAGCACCTACTATGTTCTGGCCACTGTGCTAGGCACTTTGCACATTATCTCCAGTCCCCAAGACAGGTGAGGAAACCAAGGCCTAGAAATGCTGATTTGCCAAATATAAGATTCAATCATTTGCTAGCTTGGGCAAAGGTATTTTCTGGGGAGCAGGTATGGGCAAAAGTGTGGAGCCAAGATTTTTCTGTCTTTGAAGCCAAGTGTTCATCCACAACCCTGTTTTGTCAAAAGGACTTGCCCTGTTCCAATGAGTGTGTGTAGAAGTCCCATGAGACAAATTCTACACTTACAGTGCTGTGTCCATCACAGGGGGTCCAGGGATCTGTGTAGTGGGTCACATGTCACAAAAGGTGCTCCCTGCACACCTGGCCAGGTGCGGCATAGGGACACGCATAAACATTGAGCTCCAAACTGAATTAATACTGCATGCCTGCTATGTGCCAGGCCCTGGACCAAACCTGTGATGAAGGAGGGGTCCTCTCCAGTCTCCACACCAGAGAACTGAGCCTGGCTCATCTAAGCTCACATGACAACAAGCTTCCAAAGCCAGGACTGAAATCCACATTTCTGGCCCTCCCAGCTCTGTCCGGCCTCCCCGGCTGCCTCTTAGGTCTTGTGGCCAGGCCCCAGGGCCTGCTGAGCTCTGCCTACCCAGGACGTTCCCTGTGTAGTTGATGGGCAGGATGACGCCCAGGGAGGGGATGCAGATGATGAGCATGAAGATGATGAGGTGGTACTGGAACGTGATGTAGATGCGGGCGTCGTCCCCGCACTTGCTGATCAGGTCCTCGTCCCTGCAAGAGACACACAAACAGGGATTTGCCTCGGGAGCCGGTGTGGCCACAACTTACGCTGGGGGCAGGGGGAGGAAAAGGAGCGAAGATTATCCTCACCCCCAAGTTGTGAGTTTTTGGAAAGTATCGCCCTTCTTCTCAAGGCCTCTGTTATGCCTGAAGTGCATTTCGCTGAATTTCCCAGACATGCCAAGATAGAGGCCATGTTACAGATACACACTTAGGAGCCCAGAAGCGCTCTTGAAATGCAGCATTCATTCATCCTTTCATTACTTCTTCAAACGTTTTGAGCGCTCGCTATGGTGCGGGCATCAGACAAAGCACTGGTGATACTGAGAAACACCTTATTTTTAAAAGTTGCTTAATTTCTTAAATTAAAAAGAAATACCCGAACACCGTAATGAGATATCACTCCACACTGCCAGATTGGCCAAAGTTAGAAGGTTGGACGACACCAAGTGCTGACAAGGACGTGGGGCACTGGGAGCTCCCCTGCTCTCACAGGTGTCTCTGCTGGCCCAGCCACGCTGGAGAGCAGTTGGCATTATCTACTGAAATTGGACACATGATGAGCTAACAGTTCCACTCCTAGGTTTGTACCCAACGGAAGTACATGGCATGAGCATCGAGAGCCATGTACGAGAATCTCATGGGTGCATTATTTGCAACATCCAGAAACTGAAAACAACATAAATGTCTATCAAAGGTGAAATGGACACAAGAATTGTGAGATATATGTGTACATACACACACATACATATTTTACATATATGTAAAAGAAATAAAACACTAACAGCAATAAAAATGAATGACCCATAGCAGAACCTCACAAACACAATGATGAGTTACAGATGCCAGTCCCAGATGAAACATGCTGTATAATTTTATATATGAAGTTCAAAAATAGGCAATACTGAACTACAGAGTTAGAAGTCGGAATGCTGGCTATCCTTGGCTGGGGAGGAGCTGGAGCGAGGCCGGGAAGAGCAGGGGCTTCGGCGGCGTTGGCGATATTCTAATTGTGGACCAACGTGGTCCAGGAGTAGGTTTTGCTTTGGGATCATGGAGCTGCACATTTGTTTTGTGCACTTTTCTGTATGTTTTATGCCTCAATTTTAAAAAATCTAAAAGCAACACATGCTTATAGAAACTTCAAGAAATACAAAAGAAAAGAAAATCATTCATCTACAATCTCAACAAACCTAAGACAATCACTACTAAGCAGTTGGGTTCATTTCCTTTAGTTACTTGTGCTTTTACTTAGTGACATGGCTATAAACAGCATATGATATATTGCTCTTTTGCTTGGCATTTAATCTTAAGCCATTTCTGGCTGTTTTACATAATGGCGACAGTGGCCGCGGTTTCCGGAGCACCAGCTCATGCCCAGTGTCCTGCAGGCCTCCTCGCTGCACGGGTGGCAGTACCATAGTTTCCCCACCCTTGCCCCTCTGGTCAGGCTTGTAGGTTGGATGCAACTTTTAGCATCCAGCCCAGGATTTAGATTTAGTTCAAAAACAATACTACAAAAAGCACATCTTCAACATTTTTAATATCCCCATTTAGGGAAGTATTTAGAACTCTTTTTTTTTTTTTTTTGAGATAGGGTCTCGCTCTGTCACCCAAGCTAGAGTGCAGCAGTGTCATCATGGCTCACTGAAGCCTCAAACTCCTGGGCTCAAGTGATCCTCCTGCCTCAGCCTCCCGAGTAGCTGGGATTACAGGTGTGCACCACTGGGCCCAACAAGAACTCTTGGTTTTTTAACTTTGAGCAGTTAAAACGCTTCCCACCCTGGACTTGAGAATTAAATGCCAAGCGTCGGCAGCTGAGAACTGACGCGAAGGCTGAGTGCCAGGGAACGGGGCGCACCTGCGGCTGGTGTGGCTGCTGGATCTGGTCTGTGACAGCGCAGCATGCCTGAGGCAGGGTGAGGTCCCCAACCTCCACTCAGGTGGAGAGAATAGAGGGCTGGATAAGAACACAGAATCCTAGGCAGGTGGTGTCTCCACCACCAGCCCGTTACCGTTTCCACTGTTCTTTAGAGTGTGCCTTCCCGGACCTCCCAGCCAATCACCCTTCCTCCTACTCACAGCGAACTCTCCGTCTCTGCTCTCATCTCTTCCCTCCCTCCGCCTCTTCCTGGGGACGTGCTGCACCCATTGTCCTTCCTTTGATGTCCTTTTCTCTCTGCACCCACCCACACTTCCTGCCCTTAAACTACAACCGGGTTCACCTGCTTAGTTGCTTGCTCTAGAATAAAATAAGCCACTCCTTAAGCATCAGCATCCCTGATCTTTTCCCTGACCTGTTTCTCCTCGAGTTCCCTCCGATATCTTTATTTCCCTCCTCCCACCCAGCTCTTGAAGGAAGGTGACCTTCCTTCTCTGTCTCTGCTTCTTGGACATCCATCCCCTTATGCTGGACCTGCTGTCCCAGCAGAGACCCGACTCACCAAAGTCAATGTCTTCTCCTTAGTTCTCCTTCCACTGAAACTCTGCAGCCCTGGAGGCTGCTGCCACCCCTCCCCGGAGCCTCATCCTTGCCTGGCTTCAGGGATCCCATGCCCCAGAGGATGCCTCTTCTTCCTCCTGCCTCCTCGAGGCCCTCCCTTGGGCCTTTTCTGATCTTGCCTCCTTGGACGACCCATCAGCTCCCATGACTGCAACTACGACATCTATACACCCATCTCCCAAGTCTAACTCTCTAGCTCTGACCTTTCTCCTAGGCTTCAATCCTGTTTTTCAACAGCTTGCTGGTTAACTCACATGCTTGCCCTGACATCTCATTATTTTGTGTTTAATAACAGTAATAGTAATGGCATTACTATCCCCCCTAGAAACCAGATCTCCATTTCTCCCTTTTTCTTAACCAGGCCACAACCTGCTGCCTGGAGCCCTGTGATCTCCCTTCCATCTGTTCCCTTCCATGGTTTCCCTGGTCACTGCCCCAGTTCAGGTCACCACCACCTCCCACTTGGACCACTGGAGTAGCCTCCTTAGCTGCTCACCTTGACTTTGGACTTTCCCAACTACTATTCACCCCCATACTCTTGCCTATACACAGATACCACCCTGAGTTTCCTGCTCACAAATACCACTTAATTCCCTACTGTCTCTAGATCAAAGCCCACGATTCTCAGTATGGCAGTCAAGACCCCAGCTTCCAGCCCAATCTTTTACCCTCCCCACTAACCAGGTCTAGACACACCAGATTCGCCATTTCTGGACACTCCCTCCGTAGTCATCTCTGCAACAGTCTTTTGCTCACACACTCCTTTATTTCTGATGTGCCTTCCGCATCGCACCTGTTGACATTCTTCCTGTCCTTCAAGGCCCAGCTCAAAACTTCACCTTTCCTGAACCCCGCGGTTAGAATTCATTTCTCTCTTTCCCAAATGCCCTTCCCAGAGCATTAATAACCTCCCTGTTAGGAAAGCTATGTAGGGAGTCTTGTTAACTTTTGTTTCTCCAAAAAATGGGTTTGTGCAGGGGACTCTGGATGACTTGTCCCTGCTCATAGATGCATTAAGCCATCTTCCATGACACTGCTCTCAAGGGGTGCCGGACACACGGTGCCATGCCCTGCCTTCCCGCCCTCCCACACAATAGGCTCCTGATGGAAGACCCTCCCCGAAAGGAGCCTTTGGCTGGAGAGTGGGGGTTTGAAGGATGGCCAGGGCAGGACAGATGGGGCATATGCAGGGAGAGCCCAGCAGCATGCAGGCTCTGATGCGGAGACAGAGCCACGTGCACAGCTGCACGCACGGACCAGGGTGCATGTGAGTGTGCACGTGTGTACACACACGCAGTGGGAACACAGAGTTCTGAGAACCTGTGCTCGGCTCAAGTGTCTGGCTGGTGGTGGGGAACCAGGAGAAAGTGGGTGACGGTGGGGCTGCTTGCCTGCCAAGTGGGGCAAGCGGCAGAGAGAGCCAGAAGGTGGGCGGGGCGAGTGCTGTCCCTCTGCAATCCAGGCCAAGAGAGGAAGCCTGTCCTTCTGCCTGATGTTTTTGCTCTCTCTTGACAAATGTGATAAATGATGTTCACAGACCTCAAGCCCATGGCACGCAGGGGATTTCTTTTCCCTGGTGTGGCATTCACAGAAGCACTTTTGCAAGCATGTGAGTAATAACTCGGCTATTACAAGTGCTCCTTCCCGGAGGACTGTGGCAGAGATAACATGGGTGCTTGGCGATGTCCAGTTCCCATCTCACCAGCTGTAACCCATGAAAGCATCGTCCGCCTGTGTCAGGCCGAGGTGGTAGGTGGGAAGTCGGGGGTGTGCCTGTCACTGGGTGGGGGGCTGCTAATTTTGCCAGGAGATGCCACTCCCCCATCCCTAACCCCCAGGCAACACTGTCACAAGCTCCCACAGCGCAGGCACTTACCTCATGGTGAGGCTGTTGATGAACCAGGAACAGAAGCCCTGAGAGAAAAGGAGAGAAATGTGAGAAAACCCAGGTAGCCTGTGGGTCACTGAGGCAGCTGTGGCAGTGTCCAGAAGGGGCCTCCATGCCAGGAAAGAGCCTGAAGGCTTGTTCTGGAACCAGTGGTGACTGCTGAAAGGGATGTTCCCCCGGAAGTGAGTGGACATCTCTGCCGTCCTGTTACGGAAAAGGGAGCCCAGAAGGTGGGCCTCGGACGAGAGGGGCTTTCAGTCCATCCCTTGGCCCTGGCTGCCTCCTTCCAGGAGATGCCCCTCCCTGGACGCAGGTGGTCCAGTGCGTTGTCCACCAATTGCCTCCAGGGATTGGCAGGCCAATGGGAACAGGCCCAAAGAGGGGCCAATTAAAATTCCCTTAAGGGGACTGAGATGGATGTTGGGGGGAGGGGTATCTCTTTCTCTCTCTCTCTTTCTCCTCTCTTTCTCTCTCTCTCTGAGTTCCTGCACCTTGGTGAACACCATGAAGCCTAGAGTGGCTGGTGCCGTCTTTGATGTCATGGGCAGACAGCCTATCTGAGAAAAAAGCCAGTTTAGCAGGGAAAGGACCAGAGAGGGGGATCCTGGTGGCACCGCTGGACTTCCTGGATTTAGCTGTGTCTGAAGCAGTCACTTTTCTTAAGTTTCTCCACACTTGAGCCACAATAACCCTTTTGTCTTAAAACTAGTCTGAGCTGGGTTTCTTCTCTTGCATCTGAGGGTCCTGTCCTGTTGAAGGTGCCTTTTTCTTGGGAGTCTTGCTGTCTGGAGTTTCTGGGTGGTGGGAAAAGGTGGCTGCAGCCACGGGGAGGCTGGTGGGGGGCTAGACAGTCAGCTTAGGAAGGGTGTGCGTGAGGGTGGGCTGGGGCCCCTGGCTCTAAAATCTGCCAGGTCTGGTAGCTGGTTAAGTTACCTTGGTGCACGCTTCCTTCTGGGATTCCAGGGGGCTTAGCGAACCCTTGGACAAGCAAACCGAAGGCTCTTGATTGGCTTGATTTGGGTCACGTGTTATTTCTGTGAACTAGGCAGGCCCACTTAAATGACAGTTCCCCAGAACCACATGGACTGGGGGAGGGATATTTCCCCCAAAAGGAAGCCACGAGGACAGGCTAAAAAGCAGCAGAAGGAGTCCCTTGCTCCCTTCCACAGAAGGCCCACCTTCCAAGTCCCCTTCCCTGTTCCAGGTTGACGGATGGTGGGAAGGGCCAACCGGGGGTGTTCCCTGTAGGGGCACCATTTCCCCGGCTCTGCCCTGGGGAGCTAAATTAAGTGCATGTGCTCAGGTATGAGTCAGAGCAATGAAGGGAAATAGCACAGTGGTGGCAGCAGCGACAGGGAACATCCCAGGGAGGGGTGACTTGCTAGCTAAGGCCTCTCAGCCCAGCCACCCTCCCTGCATGGGAAGTCTTTCCCCGCTGCCCACCTGGGGCAAACACAGGTGCAAGTTCTTAAGGGAACAGGTAAGTTTCTTGATGGTCCCTCATGTTTATGCATGGTTGAGGGCACACCTTCTGGGAATGCACTGCTGCCGTTTCCACGACAGGTGCACAGGTGTGTGCTGGGGTATACATAGGACAGATCACCAGGAAAGGGCAGAAGTCATCAGTAGAATTCCATGTGCCCAGGAAAATTGCACAGACATGGAAGCCTGTGTGGATCCATCTCTCTCTCTAGTGTGTGTGCGTGTGCATGTGTGTGCACACACGACACACACACACACCACACACACACACACACCCCACACACACTCCCTGTGCATACGCTATGGTTCTGAAGGCACAAACCATTCAGAGAACTCAGCAGCTGAACAGTGGCATGAGAGGCAGACACCACCTCCCTTTGTCTCCTGCTCCGGGAGCCGGCTCAGTGGATGAGACAGGGACAGTGGTCCGGTCCCCTGTCATCCTCATCCCTGCCACGTGGGGGTAAAATAGCTGCCCAGCCTTGCTCGGGGCACTATGGCGAGACCGTTTGCTTTGCCACACTGCTGAGCCCTGGCCAAGGCCCCACCATCCTGGCTGGACGCGTGGGGGCTGCCTCGCTGCCCTCTCCCCGTCCACGCCTAATTCAATTTCAACCCTCTTCAATTTGACCTCCTCACTGCTGCCATAATGATTTATCTTCCTAGGTTTTTAAAAATAAAATGATCTTTCTGTCATTGTAAAAGGGTAAAAAAAGCAAATCAAAGTGATGTTTCTAAAGATAAACCCCAGAGCCACCTTGCAAGGCAGGTGCTGCTGTCTTCATTCTACCAATGAGGCCTCCGAGAGATGAAGTCGCCTGTCCAAGGCGCCACACTTTGTCCAGGGCAGATCCTGGCAAGTACGGGACCCAGTCTCTCCAGGGATGATATGGAAGGAATACGGTTCTCCTAACTGCATCCAACAGATATGTACCAGATGCTAATTACAGGACAAGCTGGCCTGGATGCTGGATGCAGGGGTGACCAAATCCAAGTTAGGTGCCTGCTCTCACTGGTAGAGGCAGACACACCAGACTGACCTTGCAGACGAGGGCTCAGAGGCAGGGTTAAGCACGTTAAAGAAAAGGAATGCATTTTCCTGAGTCTATGACAAAAGATCTAGACCCAGGCAGGGTGGTTAGGGCTCCCTGGGGAAGTGATGCTTAAGGTGAAATCTGAACAAAGGGTGGGTGACTCCGAGAAGGGCCACTGGGAGGAGGAGAGGGAAGAACCTGGGACGAGGTCCGGTGGAGAGGAGGAGGCGGCACCTGGAGGAGCCGAACAGTGGCCAACGTGGCGGGGCTGGGGGAGCAGGGAGGGGAGAGAGAGGCTGGACAGGAGGGCAATGGACCAATCCCTGGGCCACAGCTAGCCATCTGCAGTTTGCTCCAAGGGTATTAGGAAGACATTGAAGGCTTATGCAGAGGAATCTGTGTCCCCATTCACGGGGACCATTCTGGAGGCAGGTGGAAAATGGACGAGGTAGGTCAGTTAGAGCTACTTCGGTCATCCAAGCAGGTGACTGATGGAGGCTGGGCTGGGAGGTGCGGGAGGGACAGAGAAACGAAAAGGAGGTGAAAGCAGCACAGCTCAGTAACAGATTGGCCATGCTCAGGGACCCGAGTGAGAGTGAGAGGGGACCCCAGGAGGAAGGTGACAAGAGTCCGTGCCCAGGGGCATGGGGACGGGGGGGATTGGCAGGTATCATGGAATGTTTTGGACATATTGAATCCAAAATTCCTTTACCATGTGCACGTGGAGACAGTCTGAAGGCCACTGGATGACTGGGGCTAGAGCCCGGAGAGAGAGTTAGCTGGGGACAGACGTAGAAGTATCAGTGCAGGGAGGGCAAGTGCAGTTGTGAGCGTGGGTGTCAGGAGAGTTGGAGATTGGAGAAGAGAAGGAAAATTACTTTACCAAAATCTCCCTTTAGATATTCTAATCAGTTAACACTCACTGGGCTCCCCAGGAGGTAGGTATGGCTAATAGCTCCATCTTTCCAATGGGGAAACTGAGTCGCGGGAGGCTGAGGCGTTTGCCCAAGGTTACACTTCTGGTAGGGGCTGAATCTGGCTGACTGCAAAGCCTCACGTCCCAGCCATGCTCCTTCCTGGCCACACCACCACTGCTGGCCCAGCACTGGGACCCCCCCGCCCAGGGCCCAGACCACTTCCAGCACTCACCTTGTCCCTACGTTCCATCTCCAAAGAGATCTCCGAGGGAGATGTCTTCTCGCTCTGCTCCCCGTAGATCAGTGAGGTCAGGCTGCCAGCCAGGGAAGGTGGCAGAGAGGCAGAAAAGGAAAGAAAAGGCCTCAGACGCATGCCTTGCTCCCCGTCTGCTCCCTGGGCTGCAGGCGTGCCCCAGCTACTTTGCTGAGCACACGGCTCGGGGACGACGGCATCACCTGTTGCCAGGTGCACACCACACCTTGGGAGCCCAGCCATGGGATCCAGAGACCAGAGAAAAGAGTGCCCTTGTACCCAGACATGGCTGCCCTCCAAGTCCCCTCCTAAGGGAGGGCAGAGCAGGGAAAGGGGATGGTGCTGAGATGCCACCTGCTGACAAGACGCCTGCTGCAGCTTGTGACCCGGCAGAGCCACGTCCTGGTCCTGGTTGGGTGACAGGGGCACATCCTCCCCAAGGGAGTAAGCAGCTGCCCCGCCCTGCCCCACCCTCACCTGTCATTGTGTATCAGCAGAGCCAGGCGCCCGTAGTCCCACGCAGCTTTTCGGAGGAAGGAGTAAGCCACAAAGATGAGCTATGGGCCAGGGAAAGCCACATGAGGCAGGAGAGTCCACGAGTACCTTCCCCATGGCCAGCCCCCTGCATTCCCAAGGGGCAGACCCTGTCCCTAAGGTCCCCAGAGAGCCCCCCTAGAAGGTGAGCTCTGTCAGGGTAGGGCCCTTTCAGCTCTGCGCCAGCAGCTTCCGGGCACAGAGTGGATACTGAGTGGGTTGAAGGAGCTAATGGCATGTTTAAAACTTGGGACAAGCATGCCCCTTGAACAACAGAAAGAGGAAAAAGAAGGCAGACCCAAGAATGCCAGCCAGGTGGACCTTTGGACAATGATACATCGAAGAGAATCCCAGGAATTCTGCCTGTTCTTCCATCCCCTTGTCCCTGAGGGCCCCACCCGGGCCACCCTGGGCAGGACTAACATTGGGGCAGTTTGCATCACTGTGGCTGGTGTCCATGTGGGGTGCTGGGGCCCCCACTGTATCAATGGTGACAGTTTGACCGTCCACCCCTGCAGTGCCCAGGACTCACCACGCACAAGATGATGTTGAGGAACAGCACGGTGGGGATGCCCCCGAAGGGCTGCCCCTGGAGGACTGTGTTCCGAGACTGGAAGCACTCGTCCTCCGACATGTTCTTTAACTTGCCCACCACACTCAGGTTGTGCGGTGAGGCAGGCATCCTGGAAGGTGCCCTGGGGAACAGAGGGGTCTCCAGGTCAGATGCGAGGACTCTGCCACATTTTGTGACACAGAGAAGCCTGCTGGGGAGCTGGGGGGATGGGCACTGAGCACACGGGCCGGGCTGGCCCCGATGCCAGGCTTGTGACCGTGGGTGAAAGCAGGAGAGTCAGCCCATGAGACAGCAGCAGCCCTGACCTTCAGGAGAACAGCTGCCTCAAACCCAGGGCCGCGATGACAGAATAGCGCCGATCCCCTGAAGAGTTCTTATTTTTGTACCACTTGGTCTCTGTAAAAAGAGGTGTAAAATGCACATCCAAATGGGCCCTGTTATTTCTACTTTGGGAAGCTCTTCTTGTATAGAAATGAACAAAGATGGGTCAGACCCCAGAGTAGAAATGTTCGGGTTGGAAGACGAAAGCACTGTGCTTACATGCAGACAGGCTCACTGATGGCATCTCCACACTCTACCGTGTTTGGATCCAGTTCTGGATAAATACAACAGCTCCTAAGGATGCAGAGTGCCCGGCACACAGCAGTGACTCCGTAAAGGGCCCTGTCTCCCCTGGGATTTGAACCAGGGAGCCTAGCACCTGCCGAGGAGCCTGAGCACACTGGCAGGTCACTAGTGCAGAGTGCACGGTCCCTGGCATCACGGTCCTCAGGCGTGGGTTACAGTGGGAACTGGAGGTGTCTGGTAGCTGCTTGAACCTATCTGCAAGGTTGTTCTGATCTCAAAAGATCATTCATCTTGGCTCCAGACCTCACCCTAGAAACTTTTCACTCCCATTTAAGAAAAGTAGACTCATTCATTAATTCATTAAAGTATTTGGTGAGCAATTGCTTTGTGCCAGACTGATGCTGGTGATACGCCAGTGAATAGGATAAGTAAAAATCCCTCCCTCGGGAGATTCTGGTGGGGAGAGTGGAGGGATGAGCGTGAGGTGAGCATGGTAAAGAGTGTGGACGGGGATGGTGAGAGGGTGGCATCTCAGAGCAGCAGACCGCAGGGCTACAGGCATAGAGCACATTACGCAGAGGGGAAGGCCGCGGGATGCAAGCTTGCCTGGAGCGCTGGGGGTCCCAGCAGGCCAGTGAGGCTGGACAGGGCAGTGAGGGGCATGGGGGGTGAGCCCAGGTGACGTGAAATGACTGGTTTTAAAGGGGTCCCGTGCTCCTTGTAGGGAGACGAGGTGGGGTGAAGAGAACAGAAAGAAAGTGGTAGGTTGGATGCGGGCAGGTGACAACAGCAGCCCGGACTGCGCTGGGAGCTGGGGACACATGGGCAGAGTTGGGAAGTATTTTGAGGCCAACAAGATTTGCCAATAGATTAGACGGGGACTGGGGAAGAAGGGAGCAAGCCCAGGATGACCTTCAGGTTTTTGGCCTGAGCCACTGGAAACAAGGGAGTTGCTGCGACTGGGCGGGGGAGACAGGAGGCGCAGGGTGGAAACACGTTCAGTCTGGGGCGTGCCAAGTGGGGACGCAGCTGGACACATGGGCCTGCCGTCTGAAGAGAGACCGCAGACAAAAATGTGAAACAAAAGTCACCGGCACATAGATGATGCCTGGAGGTGAAGGCCTGCGTCACTGAAGGACAGGAGGGGACATCCAGGAGCAGCCCTAGGCATGCCCACGCCCGGAGGTGGGGCAGGGGAGGGAAGCAGAGAAGGAGGCTGAGCAGGAGCAGCCCAGGCAGGAGAAGCAGGAGAAGGTGGTGTCCCGGAGCCACATAAAGAAGAGGTTTCTAGGAGGAGGGAGGGACAGTTGTGTTGACATGGTCAGGAAAGATGACAACCGAGATTTAGCCATGGTTATCTGTAGACTGCCTGGAATAGGTTCCAGAGAGTGACAGGAGAGCAGTCGGAGCCAGTGGGCAGGGACACCTCCCTGGAAGAGTGAGTGGAGGTAGAAATGGTTAAGATGGGAGAAACAGCACAGTGTGCCCGACGGGAATGATCCGGTAGAAAGCAGGCCTTGGGGGTATGTGAGAGGAGGGTGGGGCTTGCTGGGGCGAGGTGAGGCTGCAGGAGGGTGGGCGCCAGTGCACAGCGCAGAGGCCACCCCCTCCGCCCCAGAGCCGGGCTGGATCACGGGCTCCCGCAGCGGGAGGGGGGCAGTGCTCGAGCACAGGAGCCCCGAGGTCGCAGGGGCGGCGGAGGGAGCTGTGAATTTTCTCTCCTCACTGCTTCTGGTTTCTCAGTAAGAGAGGGAACGAAGTCTTGGCCGAGCACGAGGTGGGGGTGGGCAGATGTTGGGTGTCTGAGGACAGGAGGAAAGCAGACGTGCAACACTAGAGGAATGGGAGGATGAGCGTGAAGGGAAGGCACAGGATTGCCGGGCAGCACCGGGGCCCACGGAAGTTCTGCAGCTTGAATTTACAACGAGAGCAGTCAGACGCACGGCACCATGTCATGTGTGCGGTGGCAGACATGGAAGACTTAGTTGGGGCAGAGGTTTTCCCAAGCAAGTATGAGCTTGAGACAAGAGAGCTGAGGGTGCAGGCAGCTGAGTAATTTTAAGCAATGGTCATGAAATTTGAACCAAGAAAGGAGAGAAATGAGACCCAGATGTGTGAGGAGTGGTGGTAAGTGCCAGGGTCCGAGGGGGTGGGACTGTGGTGTGCTGGGGTGTGAGCTGACAGGCAGGAAAGTGGTGGTGGGAAAACGGGCTGTTTGGCACTGAGATGCAGGAGGGATTGCAGCCATCAGTGGTGACTCTGGGAGTGAGTGGCCAAGGCACTGGGAGGCCAGAGTGCCGGAAGGATTGTCTCTGTGGCTATGTGGATACTGACATCAGCAAGAATGAAGAGGGAGAAGTCCTGGGGGAGGGTGAGGCGGGGAACAGGGAGTGGCCTGGGGGAGTCCTCGAAGACTAACAGAAATGGGCAGCAAAATGTCTAGGCTGGGAGCTCTAGGAGAAGGGAGGAAGAAGGGTCTGGAAGTTGCAAAAAAGAGCAAGAAAGACATCTGTCTAGCCCCAGGCCAGTGGTGTTGGGGAGAAACAGAAACCACCCCCAGGGAGGAGGAAAGGGAGGCCAGCCGGTGGGAGTCTCAGGTTTTAGCTCCCCACGGGAAGGTCAGGAAGGTGAGGAACTGGGGGTATTTCTGGGCGTTCCAGGCTCTATGACAACAACTTGCCGGGTGACCTTGAGCAAGGTACCCATGGTCTCCATGCCTCACTTTACTCATCTGTAAAATGGGGATGGCAGTGGCTGTTAAGAGGAGTGAGTGAGTTAAGATTTGTCAGTCTTATAGAATGAGGCCTAGAAATACAAAATAGTTGTAAAATGAAGAGTGGACATGGAGCTCCAGGGGCAGAGTGGAAGGGTCTCGGGAGTTGGGGAGGGCTGGGAGATGGGGATGGAGAAGGGGATGGAGGTGATGGACTGAAGCGCAGGAGATGGGAGGTGGCCTGGGGGTCTGGGGCTCCAAGGGCATAATGAGATTAGTCCTGGAAAAGGAGGGGGACACAGACACTTATCACCTGCCTAGCCTCTAGATTAGCGTCTAATAGGACCAGGGAGGCTCTGGCCTGTCTTTCTGTTTCCCTGCTTTCTGCTCCTGGTTTTCTTGTCTCTGTCCCAGCTGGCTGATTAACTCATTGGCTAGCATGTGTAGCCAAATGGAAACTCACAATAGTTTACACTGAGCACAGTGCACTTGAGCAGTGAGCCTTCTGCCAGAGCTTCAGAGCAGCGGCAAATGGCATTTCCAGGCCCTCCTGGTGGAAGGAGCGGGCATCTCAGGCCACCAGGGGCGGTCGTGCTAAGGAAGCCACGGTGCAAGTTGCAGGAAGGCAAACCTGCAGGTGGGAAGGCCCTGGGAAGATGTTTCCTACCTGGTCAGTTCTCCAGTGAGGGTCCAAGTCAGGCCTGGAGGCTCCGCTCAGCTACGGGGTTGCTGCAAAGGAACAGATGTGGTGGAGAGATCACAAGACTTGGACCCAATCTCTGGCAGCATCCTCCCTCAGGGCCCCGTGTCATCTTTATGCTCACACGCATGTCCTTTATCGCATGTGTGTTTTACAAACGGTTTCTGGCCGTCTGTTGCTTGACTTTTCATTTTCTTGATGGTGTCTTTTGAAGCACAAAAGTTTTGAACTTTGACAAAGTGACCTCCAAGCTTAGATGTGAAGAGGGTGTAGAGTGAGCACCGTGTGGTGGGTTTGCATGGGCAGGGGCAACCATACTGGCAAAGGCCCAGAGTGGAGACTGAGCATAGCGTTTTGGGGAAGTGAAAATGAGCAGTAGTGGCTAGAGCATAGGATGGATCACTGGTTCATTCATTCATTCATTCATTCTTTCAACAAGAATCCTTGAGTATCTACTCTTGCCAGGCCCTGTAGACCCTGGAAGTACAGAGAAGAGTTCCTTTTTTTTTTGAGACAGAGTCTCACTCTGTTGCCCGGGCTAGAGTGCCATGTCATCAGCCTAGCTCACAGCAACCTCAAACTCCTGGGCTCAAGCGATCCTTCTGCCTCAGCCTCCCAAGTAGCTGGGACTACAGGCATGCATCACCATGCCCGGCTAATTTTTTCTGTATATTTTCAGTTAGCCAATTAATTTCTTTCTATTTTTTTTCAGTAGAGACGGGGTCTCACTCTTGCTCAGGCTGCTTTCGAAATCCTGACCTTGAGTGATCCACCCACCTCAGTGTCCCAGAGTGCTAGGATTATAGGCGTGAGCCACTACGCCAGGTCTAAGGTCCTCTTCAGGAAGTTGACGGCCTTTGGAATTTTGGGACAGTATCGATGTCAGGAAGCTTGGTCCGGGAGGCTGTTCTGCCCGGGAGGGAGGATCCCTAGCTATGGGGTCCCGGCCTCTGTGATGGGAGTGAGGGGATTCCATCCAGCAGGTTGGTCAGGCACAGGCTTTCAGCTCGGTCTGGCTGCCCGGCCTGCAAGGCAGGTGAGGGAGGGAAAGAGAGGAGAAGAGATCCTCACCCTCTCCCACCTCATCACCCTCCCCAGCTTTCTCAGGCGACAAGATAGGCAGTACCGAGGGAGGCTGTTGCTTGGAAACCTAGAGCAGCACCAAACCTTTTCTCTGCATCCCTTCATCATCTCTGGACTTTAATCCTTTCTGGAGGGAGAGCAAACTCGGATGTGAAGGAGAGGCAGAAAACCCCGATTGTGGCTTTTTGAAGACCAAAGCATCAGCACCGGCAAGGATGAAGCTTGCAATCCCAGGGTGCTAAAGGAACACCCAGCAGGGACACCAAGCTGGCCTGGTGCAGGGGGCATCAGGGAACTCATCTCTTTGGACGTCAATTTCACAGCAGAGGACAAAGAAGCTATTTGGGGGTAATGGGGATAATCGGGTTCTCTGAAGCCACTGTCTGGACTTAAATCCCAGATCCACCTTTGCTAGCTATTTGTCACCAGGGACAGTGACATCACCTCTCTGCACCTCAGTTCCCATTTCTGGAAAATAGGGTGAAAACTGTTTTGCCTCACAGGGTTATTGCAAAGGTAAAGTCAGAGAATTGACACAATGTTGGAGAAATATTAGCCAGTGCCATCATCGTCATCGTCACTGGCTTATTGGTGAGATGGTGGTGACAGGGCTGGACTGGAAATCCCTGGGCTCCTGCCTTCCACCTTCTCTGTTCTGGGACAAGCAAAGGGAGAGACACGAGGATGGGAAGGACTCCCACTATCCCCCAAACTGCTGCGGTAGGTGGCAGTGTCCTCTGTCCTTCCTGCGCATGAAAAGCAAATGTCTTGCTTTGGGGGCCAAAGAGGGGCAGTCTTGCTTTGGGGGCCAAAGAGGGGCAGTGGGAGATGACGTAAATGCTGGCTGGTGAGTCAGGGCTCTCAGGTCCCCACCTAACTGGACGCCTTACCTGGTGGGAGAACAGCCTTCCTCCCATCCCATTCCTCCCTCATCTCGGCTTCCCATGATAAACGCCGGAGGTGCAGCAGTTCTAGGCATGGGCAAGTTTTCCCTAGCAACTGGGCAAAGGCCTCAAAAAGAACTAGCTTTGTCTTTCTGACTCCCCCAGCCCACTGCTCACTCTCAGGCTTCCAGACTGAGCCTGGTTTCATCTACTGCTGCCCTAAGTGGCTGGGCCAGCACTTTGCTCCCCAATTCTCCTTCCAGACGAGCTAGGCATCTCAAGGCCAAGTCTTCTGTGTGGGCAGCCCAAATCTCAGGGCTGACCCCAGAGTCAGGATGATCCCCTCCCTAGGGAGGGGCCAATTTTATCCGTAGCTGACATTTACTGAGCGCTTAGTATGGGCTAATTATTTCCTATTTAAGTACTAGCTCATTTAATACTCATGAGTACCTTGGAGCACTAGAATCATCCCTAGATGACAGAGAAAATTAAGTCCCAGGGAGGGTAAACAATGTGCCCAAGGTCACGGTGCTTGTAAGTGGTAGAGCTGGCCCTCAAACCCAGGCAGCTTGTAACCTTTTGCTTTGTTGCCTCCTGGGCCCCCTGAGCCTCTGCTGGGCTGGCCGCACTGGGCAGGGGCCAGAGGAAGGGATGATCTTGCCCAAGCCCTAGTCTGGGGACAGAAGCTTTCCTGGCCTTTCAGGGCAATGCCATGGACAGCTCAGGGGCTATCCAGGCTGGCTCTGGCAGCCCCCAGCCTGTGTTTCCCAGAGCTACCCAGGGCTCTGTCCACCCCACCACCCCTGTGAGTTCTCAGGAATGGTCCACAGGGCCTGCATTTTGTTTTGGATGAGAGAATCACCATAGCCACAAGCCACGTCCTAGGAAAACATATTATGGATGGGGCACCAGCCCCTGCCTCTCCCAACACTCTCTCCAGAGTACACAAAGCCCCTGTCCTCCCACCTTTGCCTTCTTAGTCTCTTTAACAATTCATCGCCTTTTTGTTAACAACAGGAAAGATTCTCTCCCATGATTCTGGACTTAAACAAACAAGCTGGAGTTCCTGGCCAGGGGCATCCCCTCCCACCTCCCCTTCTTCTCTAGGACTTCTCACTGCTGGGGGCCAGGTACTCTTTGGAGGAGGGGAGGAGAGGAAGAAAGTGTCATTGGAATAAAGGGTTCTGGTTCATGTCCCTCCTCACCTGCCATGTCAGCTGGACACGAATCTTCCCCGTACCAGTAAGCCCTTCCTTGCTCTAAACTGTCCTCAGTCTCCTCAAATCTTCACAACACAGAATGGTTTGCTCAACTTTATCAATAAACTGAGTTTCCAACAGACAAAGAGATCTGCCTATGGCTGGGGAAAGTGGTGGATTTGGGATGAGAACTGGAGTTTTTGGCTCCCCATTCAGTGCTCTCAGTGACCCCTCAGCCTGGGAGGTGGGCACTGGAATCACCTAGAAGGGGTTTAGTAAGTCCAGATACCCACACCCCACCCCACACATTAAGAATGAAAATCTCCAGTTCATTCCTGTGTGCAGCCAAGACAGAGAACACCAGCTGAAGATGTGCAGGGTTATTTGCATCTAGATAGGGAGTTCTTGAAGACCCAAAAAGTTTCCTGACTCTCAGGAGGACAGAGAGGTTCAAGGATACAGGATGGTAGCTCAGTGCCCACTAAATCATGTCACAGTGGGACAGCTCTTGGGACTGTCCTTGTATTCTCTTCCCATGTGACCCTCCTCCCCCTCCTAGCTGGTCCTGAGTCTGCAGAGAATTGGCTGAAGATCTGCAGGGACCACTCCACCTCTTCACTGGGGTCTCCAGGCTCTGGCGTTTCTCCCATTATCCCAGAAGCCTCTATCCTGTCCCCCAACTTTGTCTCAGAGCAGCTTGCCCCACCCCTGCAGAGCTTGGGCCACTTCCCCTTGGACTCAACTGGAGACTTGGTCTCATCAACATTTACAGCCCCCAGGAGTTGTATCCTACCCCCCAGAGTCGTCTTTCAGATGACCAGCCCTGTCTATACCTGTTCTCACCCTCTTTACACAGCTGGCCTTGCAACCACTGCCTGGAACTAGCCTCTCATTTTCCCATGCATGTAAGCAGCCAGTTCCCCTGAAAAGCTACAGGCTCTTTGATGGCCAGGGCCATGTCTTTTTCTTATACTTTCCATGGTTCTCCCACAAAGACCATCACAAGACCATCACGCAGTGGGCCTCAACAAAAGACAGATGGTCCTTTACCCAGAGCCACACTTGGGGGTAGGAAAGAATAAAATGTGAGTGATTTGCATACATTTGCATAGTGTGCAGTGAGGACTTGAGTGCTGAATTTTTGCCTCCACATAGCACATCATCGGCTACCAAGTCTCCCTCCCAAGTGACAGCATGGAGTGGAGGGAACACACCATTGTGGGTCAGGAGACTGGGTGTGAATCTGGCTCTATTATTTATTCACTGCTACTTAACCTCTTGCTGTTCAGTCTTCTCTCCTACAAAATGGATATCATCCTGTCTGTCCTGCCCGCACCAGGGTGGCTCCGAGGGTTAGTTAAAAGAGACAGTGCATGAAGATATTTTTTGTAAACTGTGAGTGCCACAAATGTTAATTGTTGCCTCTGCTATCCTCTGCCTAGGTTGGGGTCAGCTTTCCCTCAGAAGCCCCCCAGTATCTCCCCAATCACCCCTGAAGCCTCAGCATGGGGTGAGTGTGCTGGAGTTCCACCTTGCCATTGGGGCCACTCTGCAAGCTGGGTAGCAGCTATAAGGCAGCCAGCAGCGGGGGTCTGGCAAGATGCTCAGCACCACTGACAGCACCACGCACCAGGCCACGCTGAGCTAGGCACTTCCGCTTCTGCTTCTCTCTGCCAGGACTGCTGGGCAGGGCCAGGCAGCGCTCACTGGTGCCCGGGTCCATAACAAGATTAAGAAGAAGAGCTAACACTTACTGAGTGAGCTCTATGTGCCAGGCACTGTGCCCAGTCTCTTCACGCATCCTCCGGGTTAACAAACCTATCAGGTTGTGTGCGGGACAGGGCTGACGACCCCCTGCATCCATTCCAGCCTCTTTCTAGCATGCCTTCCTATAGTGTGGAAGCTGGAATGCTACAAAGTACATTCTCAACACTCCCTTGCCACTGGGGTTCTGGGTACAGATGAGAGCCCACCTATTTGATGCACGGCTGACAAGCCATGGGAGGGGAGGAGAGGGAGGCGTTCTCTGCAGCAGACTCAGTGCCCAGTCTCTGGATCCGGGGGATGGGAAGGGGTGTGTGGGGGGCAATTGTGGCAAAGGCTGCAGGGGTCTCCTGATCCCTGGATTGCAGGGGAGGCGAGGTGAACTCAGTAGTTCCAGTAATGGTCCTAAACCCAATGACTACGGGTGAGGAGCAATTTGTCTGATGGGACAGTTCTGCTCTGTCCTGAAGACCCAGATTCTAACCCTTACAGTGATTTTGAAAGCACATAATGCCCCATACTAAATCCAGTTTTTTCTTAAGATGCTTAGAGTGGTTTTTGTTTCCTGTACAAAGACCAGATGGGTTCTATGACTATCCCAGGCCCAGAGAAGTTAAGAGACTTGCCGGAGCAGGGAGCAAGTGAGGTTGGGGTCTGAGCCAGCGTGGGGGCGGGGTAGGGCCAACTCCACAGTCCCCTCCTAATTTGTTTGCTGTGTGCCACCCTCAAGGCAGACAGCAAACAAAATCCCAACAAACAGGAATGAAGCCCCCAGGCTCAAGACGGAAGTTAATGGAGAAAAGGAGATGCCGACAGGGACACTGGAACCAAGACCCAGATGTGGTGGTCAGGAAGGGGTCCCAGTGGCCTCCCCAGCACAGCCCACACAGCGTAAGTGGCAGCCGGTACCCCTGCCACCTGCCCAGCCCCTCCCTTGCTCCCCACCTGGCCCCAAATCAATCAGTGGAGGATGGTGGTCCCTGAGGCCCCTGTGGTTTGGAGGATGATCTAAATTTAGACTCCTATGGGGAGGGGAACGAAAGAGAAACAGGAGCCTCCTGGGGATGGGGGGGCCCCGAAATGGGCCTGGCCTCTGGACTGTCTCCAAGGTGCCGCTTGAGGGCCTGGTGTGCCCTTTGTTCCGGGTTAGGAAGTGTGTTTATAGTCGTTATCTCACCTGAGCCCCCAGCAGTCCTGTCAGGGCAGAGGTGACAACTGTCCCCATTTTCCAAATGAAGACACTGAGGTCCAGAGTGGGTGAGTAGCCTGCCCAGGGTCACACAGCTAGCAGTGGTGCGGCAGGGGTTGGGGTCTGAGTCTGTGCTCTTAGCTCTTGGCCTGTTCCAGGGCAGAGGCTGGGACAGTGCAGGGCGCTCTTGGCTCCTGGAGCCCCACCTTCTCACCTCCCCAGCTCCCTATGAGAAGTCTCAGCTCCAGCAGATGGATGGCCCCTTGCCCCTCAGAGGCCTTGTCCTTCTCTGACACCTCCATGCCTCCCCAGGAAGAATGGTCCATTGTCAAGGCCCCCACTCAACTCTGCCTCCTCCAGGCAGCCTTCCCAGAGCACCCCCAGGTCTCAGTGCTCACCCTCCCTCAACTCTTGTAGCTCTCACTCTTTCCTGAGTTCTCTACTGGGTGCTAAAGAAAACAAAATGTGTCCTCCCCTCACCAAGCTCATTCTAGAAGGGAGTGATAACACACCATGTGTGAGGGGGAGGGCTACTGCAGCAGCAGAGCTCACAGACACAGCACTGAACCCGACATGGAGTGTTCAGGAAGGCTTCCTGGACAAGGCTGTGATGGAACCAGCTAGAAGGGCCTTCTATCGCTCTCCTTAACTTGGCCAACAAGGCCTGCCATGTGGTCCTGGCACTCTAGCTTCATTTTGCTGAACTGCCTCTAGTTCATCTCCAGCCTCCCGGGTCTTTCCCTCAATTCCTGGAGCATGCCACCTTCCCCCTGCCACAGGGCCTTTGCATATGCCAGTCCCACTGTCTGTAAGGTTCCCCTCTCCCACTAGTTGGCTAATTCTGCCCCTAGTTAATCTCAGCTCTTCCTTAGTGAAGAGCTCCAGGCCGGGTCCAGTGCTCTACAACCTGCCTGGGAGTGTCTCGGAAGGCAGACATAGTGGAGCATCTAAGTGTGTGTCCCTAGAGCTAGACTCTCCGTGTTCAAATCCTGCCTCTGCTAGTTGCTAGCTCCATGTCTTTGGGCAAGTTTCCTTACCTCCCTGTGCCTCAGTTTCCTTATCTGTAAAATGGAGATGTTAATAGCATCTATCTTATTGGGTGGAGGTGAGGATTAAGTGAGCCAATTCACATGAAAGCTTTAGAGCCATGCCTGGCACATAGCAAGGTTCAGTGAAGTATGACCTTCCTTGTTAGGACCTAGTGCATTCGCTGTGATTTTTGGGATGACATAGCGAACAGCTGACTCCCCCGTGAAGGGCAAGCTCCTTGACGACAGAGCCCATGGCCGTGCTGACTGATTATTTTCTCTGCAGTGCTGGGGAGGGCTGAGTGCTTTACTAACATTTGCTGAAGAAAGGGAAGACTGGCTGGCGGTGGGGCTGGGGTGGGGCTCACGCGGCCCCGTGATCTAAAACCCGGAGTGTTTTGGCTGGAGGGATCTTAACAAATCCTCTAGCCTAAGCCCCTCTTTCCTCAGATGGGCACAGGAGCCGCTGGCTAGCGTCTCCCTGCCTTCCAGTCTACACGGCCAGGCAGCCCCCCACCCATCTCGCCTTGGCGCTTTGCTCAAAGCCTACTGACGGAGGACACGGCGACATCTCACACTGAGGCAGCAACTGGTTCTGTCTTGATTTAGAAAAACAATGTGACACATCTCGTATCTGAGTGTTGTGAAGCAAATTCATTCACCACAACTGGGTGCAGCTGAGGCTCCAGTTCAACCCTGAGTTATTGCTGTAATTCTCGTCTCCGTGGTAACAAGTCTCTGCTAAGCCTTCAGCCAGCAAGCCTGGGCAACGGTTCAGCTTGTCATCGGCAGGGCCCCCAGGCTAAGATGCCAGCAGAGTGGTTCCCTCCCCGGCCTCTTTCCCTGACTGACTCCTCTGCAGGAGTAGGGGGAAGGCAGAGAGGGAGGGGGGGAGGGGAGGAGATCCCAAGGATGCAGCAGCGGCAGAGGCCCTGATCCCAGAGTCAGCCCCAGCTAGAGCCGGGATGAAAGCCAACAGCAGAGAGGTGTGCACCAGCAGAGCAAACAGCCGAGATGCTGTGGGGGCCACCCCGTGCTACCTCCTTCTGCTGCCAGGACGGGCTCTGGTCAACCAAGGCCCTGCAGCCGGGAGGCTGAGTCCCAGACTCACTCAGCCCCAACCAGCCGTTGACAAGTCATTAATGTCCAGATAGAGCCAGCCTGAACTGAGTGCCTGCGCCCTGCCAGCGCTGAGCGAGGCACTGGGAGGCAGAGATCAGCGACATCAGGCCCTGCCCTCAGGGAGCCTGTAGGTGAGAAAAGGGCAGTCAGAACAAAGACCAACAGGTGCACTGCCAAGTGCAAACAGCAGGATGCAGACAGCACATGGAACACGCTACCTCCTGGGCGTACGCCGGCCTGTGTCGCCATTTTCTCTGGAAGAATCCACAGGGAACTGGCAGTGGTTGCCTTCTGGGAGGAGAAGCAGAGTAAGGAAGACTTCCTTTCACTGTCTTCTCTTTATTGGTTTTTGAATTTCATACTGTATGCGTACCTGACTGCTTCAAACAAATCAAGACAACCAAAGCAAAATGAAAAGCAGCACCGTGTGGTAAGTGCTGAACTACTTAGCGCCGGGTGCCCGGAGAGGAGGAGTGGACAGCTCTGACACTGAGGGACTCTCCTCTCCTCGCAGGAGCTCAGAGTTCTCATCTGCAAGGGGGGCGTGTGCGCCTGCCTGTCCCTCTGCATCTGCATCTGTGCATTTTGGGATGTGCAGATCTACTGGGTTGAACAGTGTCCCCCCCACCTAGAACCACAGAATGTGACCTGTTTGGAAATAGGGTCTTTGCAGCTGTAATTAAACTGATGTCATATGAGATTAGGGTGGCCCCTAAATCCAAAGACTGGTATCCTTATGAGAACACCATGTGAGGATGGAGGCAGAGACTGGAGTGATGGGGCTGCAAGCCAAGGAATGCTGAGGATTGCTGGCAGCCGCCAGACACTGAAAGAGGTGGGGAAGGATCCTTCCCTAGAGCCGTCAGAGGGAGTGTGGCGTGCCTGTGGACACCTTGATTTCAGACTTCTGGCCTCCATAACTCTAAGAGAATAAATTTCTGTTGTTTTAAGCCACCCAATTTGTGGTACTTTGTTATAGCAGCCCTAGGAAACTAATACCGT
>CAUYRT010016516.1:0-12419 GCA_963574885.1 Lepilemur ruficaudatus | reverse complement strand
GATGAGGCATGGCCATATGACTTGCTTTGGACCATGCAACCAGAGCTTATGTGCACATTCTCTCTTCCATTGCCTGGGCTGTCTAGGGAGAGGACCATAAGATGGAAGCTGCCAGAATGTTAAGTCAACACCAGGCTAGCTGCTCGGAAAGTCACCTAAACCCAGAGCAGACTTTGAGTGGAAGAGAAATAAACTTAAGTGCCCAATACTTGGAGATTGTTACAGCAGCACGATCTCATCTATACAGTCGAAGTCCAACAAAATCTTCCCAATGGATGGAAAAAAAAAAATCCCAGTGTCTCCTAGATAGCTCCGTACAACAGAGGCAAAAGCATGTTCCCAGAATAACTAGGAAACAAACATCACTAAGCAGTTAAAATGCCATCAGGACGTTTCGTTTAAGGCTCTATCGGATGGTGAGTTTTTATGATGAGGTTCAGTTGTGGGCTTGAGGAGAAATTGTTTTTACAGATGTTCAGGGTGTGTTATGAGGAAATGGCCTTTTACAGGGGTTCAGATTGATGGGATCTCCAGGGACCCCCGATTACATGCACAGAGGAAGTAGGGAGGGGTCTGAAGAGGCACAAAAGGACACCGTGGAGTCGGAGGAAGACCATGAAAGGGGGCAGCTGAGGCGATAATATGGAACAAGATCTGGAGTCACATGGACTTGGGTTTGGGTCCTGGTCATGCCGTTCGTTAGCCAAATCACTTAACCTCTCTCAGTCTTAAGGTGGTGCTCTATAAAGTGGGACTAGTGACGGCCTTATCGAGTCGTAGTGAATGTAGGTAGATTAATAAGGCACAATTTTTATCATTACTTTTGTTATTGTTAATACAGTCGTCTCTCAGTATCTTCAGGGAATTGGTTCCAGGACCTCCCTGGGACCACAGTCTGAGGACACTCAAGTCCCTACCATAAAATGACATAGTATTTGCATAGAACCTACACACATCCTCTCGTGCGCTTTAAGCCATCTCTTGATTACTTATAATACCTAATACAACATAAATGCTGTGCAAATTGTTATAATGTTATTGGTCTTTATTTGTATTATTTATTATGTTATTGTTACTTTTAATTTTTCCCCCTAAATATTTTCTATCTGAGGTTGGCCGTATCTTTGGGATGCAGAACCTGCGGCTATGGAGGGCTGACTGTACCTTACCATGGGGACCTGAGGGTCTCATTCTTTTTCTCCTGAAGCTTCACTGGTTCAGGGAAGGCGGTTGCTATGAACTGAATTTCATGTCCTCAAAACCCTGTGTCGAAGCCCAGGGTTCGAAGACCTACCCTCCCAGTGTGATGGCATTTGGAGGTGGGGCCTTTGGTAGATCATTAGGCTTAGATGAGGTCATGAGGGTGGGGCCCTCATGAGGAGATTAGTGTCCTTATAAGAGGAGACACCAGGAAGCTTGTGGTCTCTCTGCCACGTGACGACAGAGAGCAGGTCTGAAAGCAGGAAGGAGAGCCCTCACTCGACCCAACCGTGGTGGCATCTCAGCCTCCCAGCCTCCAGAGCTGCAAGCAATGAGTGTCTGTTGTTTAAGCACCCAGTCCGTGGTGTTTTGTTATTTGAGCTCCAGCTATTTCTTCTTAGAATCTAGCTACATTTGAGTCTTAAATGCTGAGAGCAGCCAGGGTGAGGCTGGGGAGAGAGGAGCCGATTACTGGCTGCTTGGAGCTGGCTCCTGGGTCGCGGTTCTCAGCGGGGAGACCAGGAGGCCTTTCAACGACTGGCCTTCTGCATTGTCCAGCCTCACGTGCCAGGAAAGTTGATCTAGGGCAGGGTCCTGGTCAGTTCTAACTAGAATTCAGTGTGCTGAGCCTCCCGTCTGACACAGCTCTTGAGAACCTCAGCAGAGCGCTGGGCACCGAAAGGGCAAAGGGAACCCCCAATTGGCCCCAAGGGCAAGTTGATCTGGTGGGGTCCCCTTCCCAGAGCCCCCACCTGTCACTTCAAGCATTTTTTCCTCCTGGTTGGAAGGTCGTCCAGTCCTAAAAGAAGGCATTGGAATCCTTAACACAGAGCTCCCAAACTTTCTTTCTTCCCATGCAATTTTCATGTTTATTTGTTGCCCTATCTCTGAAATACCTACCGTATCATTAACATCTACTTCATCATCCCTTAAAATTGACTCATGTGACTTAAACACCTCCTTTAGTTTGACGGCAGGCGTCACGGCGACAAAACCGTAGTCTTCGGATGTGTGTTTTCTGACACACGTTCTAACCAACATGTAAGTCCTCAAATTTTGAGGGGCTGTTCACGCGTGCCCGACCTCACATCCTCTCTCGCGGACCCTCAGGAGAACGTGGACCCCCCTGTTGGGACACTCACCTCGCAGGCTGCGGGAAGCAGGGGCGGGGGACGAGCGCGTCCGCGCAGCGCGCCCATGTTCTCCCCGCGGCGCCTCCATCTTGGACGCGGCCCCGCCGGCTGCTCGGCTGGAGCCGCGCCCAGAGCGCCCCGGTGCACGCTCGCCCCGAGAGAGGGCGCGCGGCTGGGGATCGCGGCCTCCCCCGATGCTCGGCTGCGCCCCCCGCGTCCCTGCAGCGCCCGCTCGCCGCCGTCCGCCTGCCGCTCGCAACCGCTGGGGACCTGCGAGCGCTTCCATGGAAACGGAACCAGGGACTGTTTTCCCAGAAAAACGTCTCAATCTAATTTGCGTGGAGCTGCTGTGTGCGTGTGCACGTGTGTGTGTGTGTGTGTGTGTGAGTCACAGGAGCGGGGGTGAGAAGCGGGAAGAGGGAATTTGCACCGAACCCCCCGTTCTCCTCCTGTCCCAGGGAGTTGATTATTTCAGGTGGGTGTTGAGCATCGTGGAGGAGACTGTGACGGATTAAGGGATTGTGTTAGGAAGCAGTGGCCATTCCGTTTGGCTCGGTTGCTCTGAGAGATGTGAATTCTGCCTTGGTCTAGAAAGGTCTCCTTCCCGTGAGGTCTCCCCCAAAGGAAGGAGGCGCACGAGGTAGGTGAAGCTGGGCCGGGGAAGGGCATTCCTGCTTAGCATGTCCCCCAAACCCCGACACGGACTCCAGTCACCGTGTACCCTTCGGTGTTTCCTGTATCAGGCGGGCAGGCAGACAGAGCTGCAACAATAAATAAGTTGTGTGAACGCCTCTGTTTTCCTTTCAACTTCCAATGTAAGGCTTAAATTTTAGATCTGCCGTGGAACAGCAGGTCAGACTCTGAGCACAAAGGAGCCAAAGAGACAGAGAGCTAAGTGCTTCAGTGGGGTTGGCCTCCGTTGCCCTCCAGGGCCTCGCCCACCCAAGAGAAAGAGAGACTGTGTGTCTGATGAGGGGAGAACGTGGCCACAGCTGCTCAGAGCAGGCCAGGGATTCCTTCCACTCCGCCTTGGGGCAGGGAAGTTAGAGAAGAAAAGATGAACAGACCTTGACCCTGGGGTATCTCACGTCCCTGCCACGTGGGCGTTAAGGTGCAACACTCATGTGCCCTGTGACCTTTTGTTTCATTAGATGCTCTGCCCAGTAGAACGGTGGCCCCATAGAATGTGGAATTTAAACAATCCAGACCAGAATTTGTCCTCCTTGGAGACGGAATGCCTAGTCTCCTCCAGAGGGAGGAGGAAGTGGAGAAAGGAGAGAAAGATCTTAACCAGCCTTCTCTCTATCCCCTCGGGGAACAGAGATGCAAAACTTCTACCGTAGGGTGTTTTGGCCTCTCCCTAGTGTCTCTTTCTTCTTTCCTCTTTGGGCAGTGACTTTGGGTTTGTCCAGTAGGTAAAGGTTAGTCGTGGCACATCTGAGTCTCCAGGGGTGTTAACAGGAATAACTCCAGTTGTCTAGAACGAGATGCCTGGAACCTTCCCCATGGCCCTCTGCTCTACATTTAGAACAGCACAGCACAGACCTATGCTCTAAAGTAGGTTTAGTTGGGTGGGAGTCTCAGTCTGCAGTTCCGTGTCACCTATTGAAGACTGGAACCTCATACCAAGTCTTCCACAGGAGTCTGCGCTCTTAACCACCTGCCGAGCCAGTGGACGTGCCTTGGGGTCTTGGCCCAAGGCAGGCAAGCAAATAATTGTTGGATGACTGATAGCTGTATTTCCTTATCATTATACCCTAGGGTTAGAATTCCTTTTGGAATGAAGAATTGAACGACTTTATAGTGCCAATGCTTTTCATTCTGGATTATCACAGTTGCCTCAAAGAGGAATAAATAATGAACGGTCTCCACACCGTCTAACAGATCCAGTTTACCCTTTCTCCTTTCCGCGCCTTTGTTCGGGCCGCACTTCTCACTTGGAATGTTCTCCCTCCTCTTCACTCTCCAAGCCACGTTTTCTTTCAAGGGTTCCCTCAACACCATCATGTACTGTGTCTTCCTGGCCACTGAATTCCCGGTTGATTTCTCTCTGTTCACATCCATGCAGTTCTTGCTTTCTGCTCTACCCTCTTTGGTACTTAACATCTGCCAGATTATGTCACCTTTTTGCCCTGTGAATTTTACTTCCCTATCTAGATCCTAAAGAGGGACTGTGTACGTAGAACTGTCGTTCTTTGTATCTTTCTTTGTGTTTTAGATGAATACTTTCCATAGAGTGGAGCTCAATCGTATTTCAGATTTGAACAATTAATCCTGGGGAATTTCCTCCCAAGTAAAATGGGGGTAATACTAAAACCCCCCTCCAGGGGGTACTATGAGGACCAGATGAGATGCTGTTGTAAAGCCCCTACACCTTGGTACACAGTAGGTCCTAAATATTAATAGGTGTTATTTCCTTTCCTGGCCTTCCTGGCAAGGAGTCCAGCTCAAGTCATTTGTTAACTCCCACGGGAGAAGGAAATGTCATTCCCTTCCTCGTTTACTGTGGTTTTGAGGGGACTCAAAAGAATTGCATTTGATTTCACGATCTCTATGTATTGAATTTCCTGTCTCTTCTTAGCTGCAGTTCTTCGGACTCTATTTCTGCCTCCCCCACCTCCCCGCACTGCCTGGCATGCATTTACTTCTAAAATTAAACACATTTCAGTTTTGTTTTAAGAATTTCTGCATATCCCCGGCACGTCTCTGGAGACCTATGGGATGGCTCGGAGCCCCAGATTGCAGCTCTCACTGTTTTGCATCAACCATCTTTCAACCCGGGCTCCACCGAGCTGCCTGCTTCTGTGGTGTCTGCGCTCCCCATTGGCACTGCCCGCCTGGCGCTCACCCAGGCTGGTCTGACACTTGCTGCTGAGGGTGGGGAGGAGACCCAGGCAGGCTTCCAGTTCTTTCAGGAGCTGGGTGCTGCCTGCAGCTAACCGTGAAGCCTTGTTCTGAAGGCTTCAGAGAGGACCCCAGCAGGGCAGGTGAGGCACTGAGCCACAGGAAGTGTATAAGCAAAGACCCCTTCGGAAAGGAAATTAGCTCCTGGCATTGTGTCCTGCTGATATAATCTCTTGATTCCCCGCCCCCCTACTCTTCAAGTACCACTTAAGCCTCTGTGCTTGCTTCCTCACACATAATGGAGCCGAATGTTCATTTGTTTCTTGGAACCGGTTGGGCTTACCCCCTCTCCCCTCCAAAGGCTTGAAGTGCTCAGCTGTCCTCTTTCCAGAAGCCTGCCCCCCTTGGCTTTAGTGTCTTCTGTGCTTAATTGCAAATTATTGATTTGAAGGGAATTAATTTTTAGCTCTTGCCAGATTCAGTCGCTCCTGGGTTAGACTCCTCTTCGGGGACACCCTGGGGATCCCAGCTGGGGACGGGGGAGGGAGCTCGCCATTATCAGGAGCTGCGCTGGGTGGGGAAGGCCACTGGCGTCTACGCACAGACTGCTCAGATGCCAGGGCCGGGACTGTCCAGCCCGGCATTCTGTTTTACCAGTGAGGAAACTGAGGCCCAGAGACGGCCAAAATTTTTGCAGCCAGGGAGAGAGGAGCTCCCGCTTCCCAGGTGGGGCCCTTCTACTGCAGTCCGTGACGTATACACGCTCATTTAATCCGCAGGAAAAACGTAAGAGGTGGGGGTCTTGCTCCAATGCAGGTTCTGACTTGGAGATCTGGGATGACACCTGAGATTTTGCATTTCTTACACACACCCTCCAGGGGATGCCACCTGTCTAAGACCACACCTGGAGAAGCAAGGATCTCCACTGCAGTGCTGGGTCCTAACCTTGTCAGCACATTGGACTTACCTCGGGGTTTCAAAAATTACTGATGTTTGGGGCCCATCCCCAGAAATTCTGATGTAACTGTTGTGGAGTGCCCTGGCCAGTGGGATGTTTAAAACCCTCCCAGGTGGTTCTGACGGTCAGGAACATCTGTCTCATTAGTGAATACCTTCTTTCTGGGCTTCTCGAGCCTCTTCCTAAGTTGGTGGGCAACTGTGCGTCATTTGCATAGAGGTGTGCTCATGCATAGACACCTGTCATGCGTTTCACGGCGTTAGAGACCTTAGAACCAAAAGAGTAAAATAAATAAGAACTACAACACCATAATTTTTTTCTGAGCACCTATTTTATTTAAAATAAAATAAATCATCTTTATTCCTGGCATTTTGCATGTACTCCCTCATTTTATATATCTCACAATCCCTGCAAGGCAGGCGAGGCTCTGGGCCCTAGGAAAGGGCAGCTGATTCTAGTTTCCAATGTTCACAATCTGGTTTGGCACCATCGTGTCCACTTTATTCATGATGCTTCTGAGACTTAAAAGCCATCGTTGCCATGTGCCGTGTGGGGCCATCACCAGCCCAGGGCGTGAGGACGTGCTGGGTTCATTCTGTGATTCGTCAGGAGGGGCTTCTAAGAGAGGAGGCTGGGTGAGGTGCAACAGGGGCAGAAATGACAAGGACCAGAGGAATAAACCTCGGACGTAGAAAGCAGGAGTGCAGTGGGTATGTGACAGGTAGTTTCACTGATTGGGTTCATGGGGAAGAATTCCGCAATCACAAACTCAGCTGTGCAAAGTAGAACCTTTTTTTCTGCAGTTGAGCTGGACCGAGCTCTTCAGCTCTCCTGTGTCCATAGCAAACAATCTGCCTACTTTCAGATACGTGCAGCCACTTCTAGACTTTTTCCTCGGTGTCTTCGGTGTAAATACTCACTTGATCCAGGCTACTTCCCCCCCCCTTCTCGTTCTCTTGTGCAAAAGTGAGGTTGAGCAGTCAGCAGATTGATTGTCCGGGCGGCGTGTGTGTGCGTGTTTGTGCGCTGTGTGCCTGCATGGCTTTGTCCTGGGCTGTGTTCGCCGAAGTCCCCTACCCCCAGCCCTTAGAGATCCCTGTGAGTGTCTCTCCATCATCCTTCTCGTTAGCGAGGTTCTATGGGTCCTCCAGCCAGTTCAAACAGAGGTGGCGTTTACCACGTGCTAGGCTCCGTCATGAGTCCTTTACACATATGAACTTATTCCTTCCTCATGAAAAACCTAAGAGGTGGCTATCATTACCATCCCCATTGTGCAGATGAGGACACTAAAGCACAAAAAAGGGCAAATAGCTTGCCCAAGGTCACATGATGGAGCTATGATTTGGTGTGCTAACTGGATCCAGGACCCACACACTTACTGGTCTGACTCCATTTGACATCCCAGATGTCCCAGGGGACTACGGCACTAGTGTTAAGGATTGAATTAAGGGTGGAAGACCGGCAGCCTCAAGGCCACATGTGGCCCTCCAGATCCCCAAGTGTGGCCCCTCGACCAAATCTAAACTTCACAGAACAAATCCCTTTATTAACCATCTCAGATGATTTCTTAATACCTTTCGACTCTGACTTTGTCTCCTAATGCTGTGGGGGCCAATGGCACCATGGATAAGCCTTTTGACATCTGTGGTTTTCCACTGACACTGTATCTCCTCATTTCTTACATCATTGGGGCAGTGGATCCAGTCAGACTCATGACACCTGCCTGTCTTCCCCTTATCACAGCTTCTTTTTAAAAACATTTATTTATTTATAGAGACTGGGTCTTGCTCTGTCTCCCAGGCTGGAGTGCAGTGGTACGATCAGATCTCACTGCAGCCTCCAACACCTGGGCTCAAGCGAGCCTCCCGCCTCAGCCTCCCGAGTCCCTGGGACTACAGGCATGTGCCACTGTGCCCAGCTGGGCCTTATTACCTCTTCTAAGGGGATGGACTATTTTATTCACCCTTGTAGATCTCTAATGCCGTTCAGCAAATCTTAAGGAACTTGAATGGCATTGAGTGGATCGTAGGACAAAGACTAAGTTTCCTTGATGGAGGGAAAGGGAGGAGGAGGAGAACTGGGAGAGAGGTGGCGGGCTACCCAGGAGGCAATTCCAGGGTCAAGTGCAGTGCTCTCCTTAAATTTGATTCGTATTAACCTTTGGACCTATGGTAGTTTGGAAGCAGATCACCGTGGCAGCGTATGTCAGATTTCTCTATGACAGCAATGGCGCGAGCTCCCTAAGCCAGCCTGCTACTTGCACCCTCATTGATCCCTTTCAATTTCCCAAAGCAACTACAAGAGGCTCTGTACCCATCACACCCTGAGCGAGGGGACAGTTCGTCTTACAGAGGGTTCTTCTCCCCAGCCCTCTTTGCCACAATTAACACCTCAGGGAGGGAATTTAAAATCAAGTGCTTCTTTTTCAATTACCGCTTAGAACACTGTGTAATAAAACACTACTGCAAGCCTGCTTGCTCTTTTTGAAAGTCTAATTAATTCGTTGGCGGAGGTTGAATCCTGCCTGGCACTATGTCATTTGCTCATTTAAAAAGGTGCTAAGGCTTGGAATCTGTGGGCCACCACTCGAACAAATCCATTTTCATGTCCCATGTTTAGAGGCTGACAGGGGAGCCGTGTAGGCTGAGATGGTCTGGAAGCCTGGGGACAACACATGTCCTCTGACCCGTAGGGGAACCTGCTTTTGGCTTCACCAACTTCACTCTGTACCCTGGGGGGCAGGAGTCCTGGGTCTAGGCCAGGCCTGGTCACTAAATGGTTGTGTGATCCTTAGCCGTCACTACACTTCAGTCCTGTGAGCCTGTTTTTTCACCTGTACAATCTTTCCCGTTAACTCTAATATTCTAAGCCAGACCTATCTGCAGTTATCAATTTGTTTCCTGAAGGTACTGTTGTTTTTAGCTGATCACCTTGAAACCAGCTGGAATCGCTGCATTTCATTTATTATGTGTCTGCTTGACAAATTTTTGGTGAAAGAATATGTAGAGATAAAGATTAAATGAGGTCAATTAGTTCACGAAATTCAGTCTCCCCTCCCTTTCCAGATAGTTTGTATATGTTAACAAAATTTTAACCCAGAACACATTATCCAGTTGGGAGTCTTATAAGGGTTGGATTTCTCTAACCTGGCCCTCCTATTGCAATAGGAAACAACTATGTACATTATAGATGAATTCCCTATAATATCATCTTACTAAAATTTTTCCCCCATTACTGAACAGGCTGGAGGTTTCTTTTCTACTCCAGGGCACAGGATGTTATGGCCACGTGCTGGGGCTCGCGGAGTATCTGGAGCCAGCAGTGGCTGGCCCAGGCCTGAGCACGGGCTACGTGTGAGGAAGAGAAGCCAGGAGCCCAAGGGAGTCGATCCGGGCGGGCAGGAGCCCAGGTGCAGGGCAAGTCTGGAGACTGGCAAGAGGCAGTAAAGGTGGAACAAACCGTAGGAGAGAGGCATGGCAAGCAAACAGCAGGGAACAGGGCTCCAAAGGCCAGGCAAAGTGTGGGATGCAACAGGACAAAGAAGAGTCCGAGTGTGTCTACGTTTGCCAGAGGCCAGACGACAGCCGCCTGGCAGGTGAGTACTGTTTCAGGACTTTCAGTCATTCTTTGACCGCCTGTTGCTCTAGGTGCACCAAACGTGACTGCGGACACCTTCCCATCAGCATCTTTTCCTATCCCTTGAGAAGAACAATTGATCAGAGCCTGTGTCTAAGTGATACCGTTGTTCTAATGGCATAGACTAAACTTCCCAGGAAACAGAACGTGAAGCAAAGCTCATGTGGCATGCCTTATTGGGGAAGGGGGCATGGGGGTGTGCAGTCCCCGAGGGACATAGAGGTGAGGTGGGAAAAGAGGAAAGAAAACAAACTATTTAGTCTCGTGGCTATGATTGCACAGGCCATCCCAAATACTATGTCTTGGAATCTTTTGTTAGCAGGAGGAAGGAAGAGAAATTTGGCTGCTGATCCTGTCCTCATCCTGTCTCTCGGTGGTGAAAGCTCCCCCCAGGCCTCAGCATTTGCAGACCGGGCCCCTCAAGTGAGTGCTGGGGAGGCAGACCACGTGCCCAGCACCTTGTCTGAATGTGGAAGTCAGGGCTGGGATGGGGAAGCCAGAGTCTCTGGGGTTCTGGACAGGTTGAGTCTGGGGACTGGAGCTTTGGTGGGTCCTGCCATGGCCGGTGCGAGGGAGGCCATGCTACAGCCCAGCACTTCCTGGGGGAGGCCAAGGCAGCCAGTGGTACCAAGGGAAGAGGCAGCAGTGACTGCAGCTGGGTCTCTCTATTGGGCAAAGATCATGGACCTGGGGACACTGGGGGCTGAGTAAATACAAGAAGGCAATAACTTAGGTCACACACACTTAATCAATGAGGAATTTGGGGACCAAAATGATAGACTGGCAGGGGGAGGGGATTAACCAGGAACAAATGTGGCTTGGACTAAGGAAGCTGACCTGATTTTAGGTTATTCTAAGGATGTCCCAGTCTCCCAAATGACAGTGTTCAAATTCCAGTGGAATTCTGAATACTGACTGGTCTCACTTTGTCACCCAAGAGGGTCTTTCAGACTTTCTACCAGCACTGGTATGATTCACTGCCAGGAGTTGGGAGGAGGTTGGTACTGAAGCCCGTTTGGATTGGTTGATTGGTTGAGGCGAGATGCAGTAGGGTCATTGGCGCTCTTCAGGAGCACATTACAGATAGGTTTGCTCCCTGGTTCCAAATTCCACCTGCTATTAGGGATGCTGGGATACTGGCAGCCTTGGTACTTACTGTCTCAGAGATGGAGTGGGCTGAGCTGGCTACTGTCTATAAGTGAATCAAGGACTTTGCTGGCCTCTTGACCTAGAGAGGTAAGGCACCTCCACCACTACCCCACAAAGGAAGAATGTTGGATTGCCAATAAGGTTGGGTTACCCCAGTATTAATGTTGGGTAAGATTATTGGGGAAGGAGAATTAGTAGGAGGAACATAAGCCTTTCTAGGGCAAATGATACCCCTGCTCACTTCCTGCCTCCTTTCATTGTCTTGGAATTAACTTTTTTTAATCCAGGGGTAAGGAAGTGTAGACACCAGAAATGTGACCATCTCAGAAAACTTTCAGCTTCTCTCCCACTGAGATATGAGGCTCACAGAGTGGGGTCCTCAAATCTTTGCTTCTAAAGAGAATAGGGTTAGATAACTGCACTCTTGCAGTCAAGAAATCCTTGTAGCAGTTAGGCAGCATGTGACCTAACTGAGTTCACCAGGGCTGGGGTTCTATATTGGACTTCGAAGCCAGATCTCCGGTCAAAAGTGCTCGTTTGTCAGGCTGTATTCTCTGTTCCTGTACCTTTGACCATTTCAAAGTGCTGAGAGTGATAAGACAGGCTTTGAGATTTCAGAACTGTGAGTCCTGGCCAAACACTCTCCTTCTGTCCCAATGTGACTTACCAATGTGTAAGAATAAAATTATAATATTTTGAACCATTAAACAATTATTTTTAATTCCCTCCAAGTCAATTTATTCCCTTAGCCACTTTACCATTAAAAAGACATCACTAGGGAAAGTGGACTACTGAAAATAGAATCAAATTCCTGGCCCTTTTCATGCAAAATAAACTCTTAAAACTCTGGAGAAGCAGGATAGCCTTGAAACTTAAGGTTTTTTTCATTGTAAAAAGTGTTTTTTTTTTTTTAAGAGAGAGAAAGATTTTGTATCCAAACAGAGTAAAAACCCAAAAGCACTCAGCATAAAATTTTATCTGTAAGAGCAGTTTTAAAACTTTTTGGTTTCAGAACTTTCATGCTCTTAAAAATTATTGAGGACCCCAGGTTTTTTAGGGGTGGGGAGGAATTAGGGTAGGTTACATATACTGATGTTTACTTTATTAGAAATTAAAAACAATACATTTAAAAGATAACATTGCAAAAGAAGACAACAAAATAGACTTTCTTCTTCTTAAATTTGCACATAAGCATAAGGGCAACTTTGGAATTTCAAAATATTGATTTATTGGACAGTAATGAAATTACAGAGATTACAGCAGGTATAACCAAAGGTCACCTGCAAGAGTTCAGTATAAGCCCTTAGAAAACAGGGAGTTAATCACTGAAAATGTATGTTCATTTTATGAACCTAAGCCTATGACCTTGAAACATTCTTAAAAACTCAAGAATACAAAAACATATATTCCTTTAGCTATCCCAGTAATGACATCACTTGTCATTTGGTCTCTGGAAACATCTATTGTATACTCTTGAGAAAATGAGAGCAAAAAAGGCA
>CAUYRT010016515.1:0-27991 GCA_963574885.1 Lepilemur ruficaudatus | reverse complement strand
CTGAGAAAGAGTGAGACCGCGTCTCTACTAATAATAGAAAGAAATTAATTGGCCAACTAAAAATATATAGAGAAAAAATGAGCTGGGCATGGTGGCGCATGCCTGTAGTCCCAGCTACTCGGGAGGCTGAGGCAGAAGGATTGCTTGCTCCCAGGAGTTTGTGGTTGCTGTGTGCTAAGCTGACGCCACGGAACTCACTATTGCCTGGGCAAAATATTGTTAATATTTCAAAAAAAAAAAAAAAAAAAAAAACCAATGAAGTAATACAAAGTTAGATAAAAGACAAAATTAGTAATCTCCCAGCCTCTTCCCATTCCTTTTCAAGGCCTCCGACAAAAAGAGAAATGGTTACTATTTTTCTGTGCTCCTCAAAAAATAAGTACAAATATATTAAGAGGAGTTTTTTGTTTTCTGTTTTTAGAAAACTACATTTACAATTTACACATCACTTTGCAACTTTTTTATCTCACTTAATAATTTACCAACATTTCCCCATGTTAATAAATAAAATCCAAACTCATACTTTTAAAAAGCTGCATAGTATTAGTCCATATAAAGGATATATCATAATTTTTTCTACTTATAGACATGGCTATTTTCAATCTGTTACTATTTCAAACAATGTCATATTGAATATCCTTGTATATGTTTTTTTAAATGAAAGAAAAAACTATTTCTACATGCACAATTTCCTGTTGTCCCATGTTTGGACTGCTCCCTTTCTTATCATCATCCCTGGCTCCGTTTTCATAGAATTATCCAAGAGGGTCGAGTGTGATAATGGAGGGCAAAGTAATTTGGAGAATGTCAAGATATAACATGTGAGAGTCACTGTTGGTAAACTGGAATTGGCCTGTCGTGGCTGTCTCTCCCAGCTACCTGCACATGCTACCTCTGCTTTCCCCCATACATGTGCTCCCTGTTGTAGTCTTAGCAGCTGCTTCCAGCTCAACTGATGTGGGCAGAGCTGCCTTGGGGAATTAAGCTGACTTTGTCACACTCCTGACCCTGGCAAGTGCAGACAGGCCCACCAGCTACCCAAACAATTGGGAAGGAGAAAGAATACATTATCTCTGTGAAATAACATAATACAGAAGTATTAGAGTAAAATTTAAAACTCTTCATTCACCAAGCCTCAAACCACATTCTCTCACTAGTGGCACTCCCCTCCTTAGAGGTGACCTCTGTTAGAAGTTTGTTGTATAACCTTTCAGACTTTTCCTAAACATACATACACACATACATATGTCTGTTTCACCTATATACCTGTAATCATACTGTATAATTTGTTCTGCAACTTGCCTTTTTCACTTAAAAATTTCTTTGATGTGTTCCCATTAGTATATAATGGATTCCCCACACTTTTAAAAGTTTGATAAAAATCCCATAGTAAAGATGTGCTACAATTTTTTTTTTTTTTTTTTGAGACAATCTAACTCTGTTGCTGGGGCTAGAGTGCTGTCAACCTAGCTCACAGCAACCTCAAACTCCTGGGCTCAAGCGATCCTCCTGCCTCAGTGTCCCAAGTAGCTGGGACTACACGTATGTGCCACCATGCCTGGCTAGTTCATATATATATATATACATACATATATATATATATTTTTAGTTGTCCAGCTAATTTCTTTCTATTTTTTTTAGTAGAGATGGTGTCTCACTCTTGCTTAAGCTAGTCTCGAACTCCTGAGCTCAAATGATCCTCCCGCCTCAGCCTCCCAGAGTGCTAGGATTACAAGCATGAGCCACCATGCCTGGCCAATGTGCTACAATTTTAATTTTCCATTTTGCTCTGTATGGACATTTAGGGTTGTTCATAGTATTTCATCATGACAAAGAATGCTGCATTGATAACACTGATACATGCCTCTTTTTACAAACAAGCTAATATGTCTCTAGAATATATACCCCTAATTAGAATTGATGGTTCACAAAGTTTGTGCATCTTCAATGTTAGTAAGTTCTCCCAAATTAGCATCCAAAAGGTGTAGCAGTTCATACTGTCACCAACAGAAGATAAAAATCCCTGTTTCTATACATTCTACCAATAGATTTTTTATTTTACCAACATATAGGATAGAAAACAATATTATTGTTTTAATTTATAATTCTATTATCAAATTAAAGATGTAGTTAAACAGCTACTCATATGTGCAACTGGTCATTCTTATTTCTTACAGAAGGTTTTACCATTTTGATTTTAAACATGAGGGCACAGAGAGGCTAAAGTGACATAGCCAGTAAGTAGCAGACATCAAAGCTAAGTTTTTAAATAAGTTCCCATCAAAACTAGGCCGCTGGGCTGGGCGCGGTGGCTCACGCCTGTAATCCTAGCACTCTGGGAGGCCGAGGTGGGAGGATTGCTCAAGGTCAGGAGTTTGAAACCAGCCGGAGCAAGAGCGAGACCCCGTCTCTACTAAAAATAGAAACAAATTAATCGGCCAATTAAAAAAAAATGTATAAAAAAAAATTAGCCAGGCATGGTGGCGCATGCCTGTAGTCCCAGCTACTCTGGAGGCTGAGGCAGAAGGATCGCTTGAGCCCAGGAGTGTGAGGTTGCTGTGAGCTAGGCTGACGCCATGGCACTCTAGCCCGGGCAACACAGTGAGATTCTGTCTCAAAAAAAAACAAACAAACAAACAAAAAAACTAGGCCTCTGACTCTCCGTCAAGTGTACTTTTCACTTTCCCAGTGAACAGCAAACTATGGCCTACAGGCCAGCTGCCCATATTTTGTAAATCAAGTTTAACTAGAACACAGCCACACCCATTCATTTAAGTATTGTCTATGGCTCCTTTTGTTCTCCAATGGCAGGGGTGAGTAGTTGCAACCATATGGTCTGCAAAGTCTAAAATATTTACTACCTGGGTCTAAATAAAAACAATAACCCACAGTTAACACCTAAAGAAATGGCTTCTTGCCAAGTGTGGTGGCTCACACCTGTAATCCCAGCACTTTGGGACGCCAAGGCAGGAGGATCATTTAAGGCCAGGAGTTTGTGACCAACCTGGGCAACACAGCGAGACCTCATCTCTACAAAAAATTTTTTTAAATTATCTGGGTATGGTGGCACATGTCTGTAGTCCTCAGCCTCAGTAGGCTGAGGCAGGGGAATCACTTGAGCCCAGGAGTTCAAGGTTGCAACAAGTTATGACTGGGCCACTGTACTCCAACAGAGTGAGACTTTGTCTCAAAAAAGAAAATAAAATTAAAAATGTTTCTCAATGGGGATTAGTTGTGGTCCAATTGACTAGAGTGTGGCTGTGTTTATGAGTATGGCTCATTATTGAAGGAGAGAGCCAAAACACTCAAATGAAGTCAAAAGACAGATCTCTACTTTTGGGTTGTGACACTAAAGGGTTTCCTATGTACTATTCTCCATCTTCCTTGTTTCTTTAATTTCAATAAATGGGAAACAAACAAATAGATCTGGTTCCTACTGTCCTTCAGTACACTGACAAGCAGTGTAGTTCCCACTCATACGCCGAAATGATACTATGAAACCAAAGCAATCTTCACTAAGTATGGAGCTAAACATCCCCAACATGCACACAACAACACAGGTATCTTCTTCCCTTTTGAGAGCAGATGATTCACTAGGAAACAGCTGAACATTTCTAGCATGTTGAATCAACTGCTAAGACACTGTCTCAAAAAAAAAAAAAGTTCACAAACATTATGCTAAGTAAAATAAGCCATATACAAAAGAACAAATATTGTATGATCCCATTTATGAGGTACCTAGACTGGGCAAATTCATAGAGATAAAAAGTACAATAGAGGTTACCAGGAGCTGAGGGGAAGGCAAATGGAAATTACTATCTAATGGGCACAGAGTTTCTGTCTGAAACGATGAAAATGTCCTAAAAATGGATAGTGGTCTCAGTTGCACAACACTGTAAATGTACTTAATGCTACTGAATTATACACTTGAAAATAGTTAAAAGGGGCTGGGTGTGGTGGCTCATGCCTGTAATCCTAGGACTTTGGGAGGCTAAGGTGGGAGGATTGCTTAAGGTCAGGAGTTCAAGACCAGCCTGAGCAAGAGCAAGACTTCCTACAAAAAATAGAAAATTTAGCCAGGCATGTAGTCCCAGCTACTTGGGAGGCTGAGGCAGGAGGATCGCTGAGCTCAGGAGTTTGCGGTTAAAGTGAGCTATGATGACACCACTGTACTGCAGCTGAGGCGACAGAGTAAGACCTTGTTTCAAAAAAAAAAAAGGTTAAAATGGCACATTGTCATATATATGTTGCCAAAAATTTTTTTTAAAAAGTTCATGTTCTTTGATCAAATAATTCCATTCATAGCAATGAAAGATTAGACAATAATCTGAAATACAAATGAAGATATATGTATATTGATAGAATTATTTATCATTATTAAAAACTGGAAGAAAACTAAATATCTAACAATAACTCAAATAAATTATGATATATACATCCATATGATGAAATCTTATGCAGTCATTAAGAACGTTTTAACTAGGCCGCGTGCGGTGGCTCATGCGTGCAATGCTAGCACTCTGGGAGGCCAAGGCGGGAGGATCACTCAAGGTCAGGAGTTCGAAACCAGCCTGAGCAAGAGCGAGACCTCGTCTCTACTAAAAATAGAAAGAAATTAATTGGCCGGCTAGAAATATATAGACAAAAAAAATTAGCTGGGCATGGTGGCGCATGCCTGTAGTCCCAGCTACCCGGGAGGCTGAGGCAGAAGGATTGCTTGAGCCCAGGAGTCTGAGGTTGCTGTGAGCTAGGCTGATGCCACGGCACTCACTCTAACCCAGGCAAGAGAGTGAGACTCTGTCTCAAAAAAAAAACAAAAAACAAAAAACAAAGTGTAGGGCCAGAGCTGTAAAGGAGTAGAGTTTTATAGGTAATTAAGTTGGTATCAGTTTAAAATTAATTGCTATAATTTTAGGATGTCATATATAATCCCCAGGGTAATCCAAAAGAAAATATCTATAAAATATACACAAAAGGGGGAGAATGGAATCAAAACATCTCATAACAAAATATAAATTAAACACAAAGACAGTATCAGAGGAAATGAGTGACAAAAAACTATAATATACACAGAACAAAAAAAGTGGCAATAGTAAGTCCTTCCCTATCAATGTTTTAAACATAAATGGATTAAACTCTCCAATCAAAGGCAAATATTGGCAGAACAAATTTTAAAAAATTTAAAAAGCCTGAGCACATACGACTGCAATGCAATTAAGTTGGAAATCAACAACTAAAAGATAAATTTTTAAAAACTCATGCAATTGGATGCTTTAAAAATCCACTACTAAATAATTCAAGAGTCAAAGTGAAAAAATAATGAACATTTTAAAGTAGACTGATAACTAAATAACAATGAAAATATTGTTCATCAAAATTTATGGTATGGAGCTATAGCAGTACACAGAGGAAAATATATAGCCTCAAATTTATATTAGAAAGGCTAAAAGTTATATAATCAAAGAATAAAATCACCAAATAAGTAGGAAAAAAGAAGAGTAGAAATCAAAGAAAGACATTATATGGAAAGAATAAGACATATTAGAGGATTGATAAATTAACAGTTCTTCAAAGAGGATTTTTTAAAAATAGAAAAATCCCTATCAAGATTGATCAAGAAAAAAACAAACAAGACAAAGTACAGATGCGCAATATTAAGGAGGAAAAAGCTAACAAATTAGAGCGGAGGCTAAAAAGATAATTTTATATCAATAAACTCAAAAACATATTGAATGGACAATTTCCTAAAAATAATATTATAGAAGAAAAAATAGAAAAATAAAAGCTATTTTTCTTGAAATTCTTGCAGTAATGGGCCACCATACTTCAAACACTTACTTCTTAACTTATACAACTTCTAAGGAGAATGTATAAGTTAATAACAAAAAAAAAAATCACTCCTGCCAAATACTGTATCTCATACTACTTTATATGTAATGACCAAATCTAACAGTGGAAGAGGTTAGAAACCCAATTTAGGAATAACTGCTTCATAAATGAATATAGGAGCATTTTCCCTTCTAATATAATGAAAATATCAATAAACTTAATCATTAACTTTTCCAAAATACATACAGAGAACACGATTTCTCAATGAAAATGCAAGTTGCTCCATGATCTGGAACATGTTAAGGAAGTAGCAGATGGCTTTACCAAAAATGAAACAATATTTGAATGTCACGATCCTCACTTTTATAAACATTCATCCTATATTTTCTGTAGAATATTATTCAAAGATCTTTCTCTTTATGCACCCACTTCTGCCAAGCTACTTAAACTGTATCACATAAGGTTTATGCCAGATTCAAAAGAAGTTCCTACTTATGACGGAAGAGACACACTGGAATGTCAGCAGGTCAGCTGCAGAACTTGTCTCTCTACAGAGCAGCTAGAATGATCTCAACAAAGAAATAAAATCATCTCATTTTCCTGCTAAAAGTCCTTCAAGATCCACATTCTCACCGTGACCTCTAGACCCTGAATGATCTGGCCGTCTCCGATCTCCTGAAACTCATCTTGTGTTCTTTGTCATTCACAATGACTTCAGCCTCAATTGTTTGCATGAGTCTTAGAACACTTAAACCCTTTGCTGCCTCAGGACCTGCTGTTGTCTTTGCCTGGATGATTCCCCCACACCTCTGCAAGACTGGCTTGAACTTCTCTCATACAATAGTCACATATCATCAGGACCATACCCAATTACTATACCTGTAAACACAATAACCCTGACTTTAATTTATTGTATAGATTATTCTCCTGGGATGATTATGAAAGTGGTAAAGTAAAGCCTTCTTGGTTAAAAGAAGCCTAAAAAGATTTGAGTTTGCCACATAAAACAACAGGCTGAATCACCAAACAATTTTCAGTATCTCCTCTCTTACGGAATTTTAAAACACAGCATTCACAAAAATCTGGTCTAGCTTAAATACAGACTAGATGGACTGGTCACACATCCCTTCCAGCTTTCCATAACACAGGCAATAAAGTACAGTTTAAAATAGACCTTGTCCAGTTAGATGCATAACCAATGTTTAGTTCCCTTCAATTTGCTTAAAAACAATTTGCAAAGAGGGAAAGAAAAAGTCTACTTATGTACTTTTACATATGCATTCAGCTCTCCACCATCCATTTTCTCCCTTTGTAATTATGGGGCTAAAAGTACTTTGCTTAAAATAAATGCTACAACCAAAAGAAAGGCTATCATTTCCTAGAAAACTTCTAATCCCAGCCACTTGGGAGGCTGAGGCAGGATTGCTTGAGCCCAGGAGTTTGAGGTTGAGGTGAGCTACAATGATGCCACTGCACTCTACCTGGGGCACCAGGGTGAGACTTCATCTCAAAAAAAAAAAAAAAAAAAAAAAGAAAGAAAAAGAAAGAAAGAAAGAAAAGGAAAATTTCTCAATTTTTAAAAAGTAGAATTAGTGAGAACCCAAAAACTTTATCACCAGATTACTACTTTAAGCTTTAATAAAAATTTATGAGTCAATGTCCACAGCTGTAAAATTGGATAATAATGCATGTCTGAATGAATTCTCAGAGTTGACGTAAGCATCACGTGAGTTTTATGAGGAAATGCTTTGTGAATTTTAATACAGGATTATTCTCCTTTCTTAAGGATGAAAATTCGGTAAATGAACTATTCAAGTTAATAAGGGATATTTTCAGAGTCAGAAATCAAAAGCTCAAATGTTTGCAGAAACAAGGGAGGTAAAATACATGACTGAAGCAGGTCTCGAAATAAAAGCAGAGAGTGGCAGCGATCTGGCAAAGTGGAGAGTGTATGCCCTGTTCAAAGTGGGCAACCCCATCCTGGCTTCAGCCAACAGCAGTTGCAAGCCCCGTCTTGCTAGGACAATGGGATCTTATGCAAAATTTACTAAATTGAAAATGTTGGTAAATAAATCAATTATTTTAAAGTACTGAGCTGACCCAAACAGACATACCTGACGGTCAAATTCAGCCTTTCAAGTATCAACCTCTACATGAGGTTTTGTGTTCTTTATCAAAAAAATGGCCAATAAACATAAACCTAGCCATACGGTCTAATCACCTTCAGCTTTGAGAAAAAAAATGGGTAATCCAATGGCTAGCATTTTTCTGCTGCTTACTATATTCCAGGTACCTATTGTGTTTATAGTTTTACATGCCTTATGTCATTTAATACTCATAAGAAACCTTTTAGAAAGGCACTATCATAACCCCTATTTTCAGAAAAGAAGACTAAAGATTAGAAAGTTTTTAAGGTCATAATATTTATAAGTGGTAGAGTCAAGAAACAAACCAGGTCAAATTATGACAGAAATTAGGTGTTCAATGACAGATAATTTCAGTTCAAAAGAGTTATGCTTCCCAAACTGAGGTTCCTGACTCCTTATGCGTCCCCAAAGTGGTAAGGGATCTTTTGTGAATTTATTTGAAAGCCTACTGGAAATCTTCTATTTACCTTCTAATGCTGCCAACCACTGGGCCGTGGACTGGTACAGTGCAAGGCCTGTTAGGAACTGGGCCACACAGCAGAAGATGAGCAGCGGACAAGCAAGCAAAGCTTCATCTGTATTTACAGCTGCACCCCATTGCACGCATAAGTGCCTGAGCTCCACCTCCTGTCAGATCAGAATGAGATTCTCATAGGAGTGCAAACCCTACTGTAAACTGCGCATGCGAAGGATCTAGGCTGCACACTCCTCATGGGAATCTAACGCCTGATAATCTGAGGTGGAGCTGAGGCGGTGATGCTAGCGCTGGGGAGCAGCTGCAAACACAGATTATCATTAGCAGAGAGGGTTGACTGCACAATGAATGTGATGCACTTGAACCATTCCAAAAGCATCCTCCACCCTGGTAAGTGGAAAAATTGTCTTCCATGAAACTGGTCCCTGGTGCCAAAAAGGTTGGTGACCACTGCTCTAATGGATAACTGAGTTTCTTTCCTATTACTAGGGAATGGGGGTTTTGTCAGATGCAATCTTTCAAATTATCAATTCATAGACAAAACTAATGTAGGGATCCTTGTTCGTAAAAAGCAAGTTAGAAATGACACTGCAGAAATGATTAAAATAACACAAAAGTTACAGCGAAACTTTATATTTGACATAAAAGAACTATAAATTCTAAAGTATATTTGAGCTTTCGAATATTTGTTTATCAAAACTATTTGTAGCAAATAATGGGCCTTCAAATATTTTGGCTTTGACAGATAAAAGTTAGTTTTTAAAGAATACAAGCACAAAAACATCAGGTTATAAAAATACAGTTCAAAAAGGAAGGGCAGGATGACATTATCTCATTATGAGATGTGATCAAAATCTTTGCTAATAAATGTATATATACTAAGCTGGTATTAAAGTTCACCAAATTAAATCTTTTACTTTGTATTATTTTTGTCCCCAATAATAATAACAAAAGACTAAGACAGATGAGGGTAATTTTTCACATACTGGACGCCACATCAATGTAGTCATAAAGAACAAGTTATCTTTGAAAGCTCACGGATTTCTAAGTTTTCCCATTTTAAAACAATTATCTTTTATAATGCAATAAAAACCAATATGGCATGAATAACATGTACTCTCATTTATCTGTCAAAACTTGGCACTTAGAATATGGCAAATCCAGGAAAATTGTCAACTTTATCACCTACCTTTAGCAAAGCTTGAAAATAATGCATAATAATGTTCAGATACCAAGACATAGAATACTGTGTGTCCGAGCCACTGCTGGGGTCCCGGGCCTGCAACCCACAACAACGACAACAAAAATCATGGCATTAGAGATCTGGGGAAAGGAATCAGAAGTTGAACTTAGAAACTTTTAGGGGGAACAACAGGACTATAATTTAGTCCTCAGTAATTCAATTTTAGAACTTTTACACAACTAACACTAGTCACTTCATTTGCTGTGCTGGCATAATACAATTTTATCTAAAGCAACTGGATCACTGTGAATTATAAAAATTTTTAAGAGGCTTTAAGAGCACCTGTACAATCAGTTAATTCACCAAGAAAACTGCAGAAATGACAAGAATGTTTTTTTTTAAAATTCCAGTGGTATTACAACTATTTCAAGGCTTATTCTTTTTTTTTTCCTTCCTTTTTCTTTGTTTTTTTTTTGTTTGTTTGTTTGTTTGTTTGGTTTTTTTGAGACAGAGTCTCACTCTGTTGCCCGGGCTGTAGAGTGCCATGATGTCAGCCTAGCTCACAGCAACCTCAAACTCCTGGGCTCAAGCGATCCTCCTGCCTCAGCCTCCCGAGTAGCTGGGACTCCAGGCACGCGCCTCAAGGCTTATTCTTGAAAGGGAAAGTCGCAAGGTGCGAATTAACAACTACTTGGAGAACAACAGGACTGGGTGGCTGACGGGCAAGCCAAAGTGACATCCTTTTCTGGTAGGAGTTCTCTCTTTCTCTTGAATGATTACACTTTTGTTGTGTGCACTTTCTCTCCTAAAAAGGAAAACCCCTTTACAGAGCATTTGGGTTTGCAGAGACCCCCAGCTCCACCGACGCGGTTCTAGAGAAATCTCCCCGAACGCAATTTCCCTCAAGCGGGCCCCCGGGTGACTCGTGGGCGGCGCCGCAAGGCCCGCGAGCGCCACAGGTCCCCGGACGAGCGCGGGCCCGCGCGCTGCCCGCTCCAGGGACCCCTCGGCTCTCCCCTCACGGTCACCGCTAGAGCGCACCCCTCAAAGTCACCGCTCACGCTCCCCCTTCACCTTCCCTCTTCCCGGTCCCTCGAGTTACCCCCTCAAGTTGCCCCTCAGGCTTCTGCCTCAGGTTCGCCTCTGGCGTTCACCCTTCACCTTCCCCCCCTCTGTCCCCGCACCCGCTCCCCTCTCCCACGACCCTCCCCGGCTCTGACCGGGCGGCCGCCGCGCCTGCCTCGCGCTCCCGGTCCCCGCCGCCGTCCCCCCCGGCCCGGCGCGGCCCCGACCCCTACCTGGGCAGGGAGCGGGGCGCCTCCTCACTCCCCTCCGGGGGCGCTGGCGGCGGCCCTCGCGCGAGTGGCGCGGCCGAGCCGCTGGGGGAGCCGCGCCGCTGCCGGGGGGGCGGGGCGAAGATGGCGGGAGGAGCTGTCCGGGGCCACCCGGCCGAGGGCGCTCCCAGGGTCCCGTCCCGCCGGCGGCTCGGGGGTATGTCCCTCCTCACGCCGCGCGCGCCACCGCCCCGGGTGACAGCCGGGAGAGGAGGCCGCGCCGAGGAGCTGCCCGGGCCTCCAGCCGCGCTCCCGGCCTGGCGCCCGGAGAGAGGGGAGCGGCCCCCGCCCTGGAGCGGCCCCGGGCCCCCCCTCGGACAGGCCTCGTGCGTCGAGCAGATTTCCTTCCCTGCACTGCGCGGTGGCCTCCCGCCGGAACTTTCCCGAACTACGTGGGGCTGGGGCCACCAGGATGTCGTTTTGTGGCGGGCACGTTCCTAACTAAGCGTTAAGTTTCAGGCTGGGGAGGGAAGGTGGCCAATGAGAGCGCGCCCAGGGACCACGGCCACGTGGCAGCCTGATAAGCAGTTAGGGCTCGCGCTGAAGTCAAGGCAGGAACTCCTGCCTTCAGGAGGGAGCCTGTTAATCACCAGCTCTCTACCTGGTCCGCTGAGGTCCAGTCCAGACCCCGGTCTCGCCGGGTGGGTCCAAGCTGGCCAGATTCCCTGAATAGCCTCAGGGACATCTTGGGTATAGTTATGCTTTCTTCTGTGCAAAAGGTGAGAACCACGACCAAAGTGTCCTTTGATTCTGTTAATAATCCAAGCGGATCTGCCATGCATCATGGTATGTAAATAAGAATTATAGACGAGAAAAAAGAGACGTCATCTAATCTTAATCAATGCATGTTTTAAGAAAGCAGATGATTATTTGAATAGATTTCAGAAGGTCATTCAACATATCCAAGACCCTTCTTCATAAAATATCTTTAAAATCTAGAAATTGAATAGTGGATTTTTAAGATGGAGAATATGGATGGAATCAATAGCGTCAGATTATATAAACAGCTTCAAAATTTCAAGTGTTTTTTTTAAAAAAAAAAAACCAGATCACAACAAATACATTATTTAACATACTTATGGCCATTTTGGATGTACTTGGGAAATTTTAAAAATTAATAAGAGGGCAACCAGTGCCCACATACAAAATCAAGCCAAAATTTTTATGTAGGCAAACAATACCCAATTAAAATATAATAGGAAAATGGATCCTTTTCACAAGAAATGACTAGGATTGATAAAAAATGAGAAATGTAGGAGAAAAGTAAGAAAAATGAGAAAATGCAAGACTATTAAGAAACTATAAAATATTTTATTAATTGGAGAGACACAGGACCCCTAAGTGAGAAAAGATTTTAAATATATAGTTAAATTTCCCAAATTAAGAGACAAATATATTCTAGAATTCATCTGAAAAGCTACACAGTGTAGAAGAGCTAAGGCCAGCGGTTTTCAGAGTGTGATCTGGGAGCAACTGGAGGTCCCAGAAATCTTTTAGGGAGATTCATAGTGTCAAAATTACTTTTATAATAATAGTAAGATTTTTTTCACTTCTTTTTTCACTCTCATTGTTTCATGAGTATACAGTGAAGTTTTCTAGAGGCTACATATATGTGCTGTCACAAGTTTGAATGCAGAAGCAGATATATCTTCTGTTATTCCAGACATTTAAAAAATGTACAAGGATGTAAACCAATGCCACTCTTTCAACAAAATTTTTTTGATTTTGGAAAATATAGGTATTTTTCATTTAAAAAATATGTTATTTATGTTACCATGCAATGAGTTTACTAGTGTTTTAAAATTAATTTTAAAACAAATATATTCTTTAAATTTCTCAGTTTTAACTCCTAATATGGTAAATATTAAATATCAATAGTTATATCACATAAATAAAAGTTCTTTGGAGTCCTCAATAATTTATAAGAATGTAAAAGAGGATCCTAAGACCAAAAAGGTTGAAAATGTTTTCATAAAACAACGAAAAAATAAACATATAATTACACTATAATTAAACATAGAATAAATAGAACAGTGTTTCCAATCCAACCAACCTAAGACCATCAAGGAGGAAGTCTGTAGTCTCATAAAGTCAGGTCAATTGACTTATTGCAACAGTGGTGATTGTGCAACCATGACAAAAGAACCATGAAGCCTAGTTTTTTTTTTTGTTTTTGTTTTTTGTTTTTTTTTTTGATAGGCTCAAAGCAAAGCTGAGCTGGGAGTAAAGGGTTTGACCCCATGGCAGGACTGTGAAATGAACCAGGGTTTTGTTTCTTTGGATAAAGGTGGAATGCTCTTATCTGAAGCTCTGCACTTGAGTTGTGCAAGGCCACTGCTGTTCTGTGAAAGTTGAGTTAGATCCTCCAAGCAAGAATGGGATATTTTGTTCTTAGTGATACAATTTCAAAAATCAAAATTTCTGATAGTCTGTAATTTTAAGGAATAAGATTTTCCAATGAGTAAGAAACAGCAGCCACTCCAAAAAGGTGGCCATTGTGACACTTTGCAGTGACAGGGTGCAATCATGGTTTCCTGTTCATCTTGCATCCGGCTACAGCAACTTGTAGAATAGCCAGGAAAATTTTTACTTTCTTAGTCTAAGATAATTTTTTCTCTCTCAAAAGAAATAGATTAAACAGCCTAGAAGTAGTTGTTAACAAATGTAAGAACATAATGTAATACAAAGCCATGAAAAGTAGTATGGAAGAGAAAGCTTATTTGGCAAAAGATTTATGAACTATTTGGCTATCTAACAGGCAAATATGTAATTAGATCTTTGTGTCACATCACCCATAAGGCAAGTACCATAAAGATTAAAAATTTAAATTTAGAAGATCAAACAAAAAGTCTAGGTAAAATAAAAAATTAATACCTATCTAACAGCTGGATGGGAGGATGTTTTGTGTTTAAAAGCCATCACAGAGAACAAGAGTTGGTAAATTTGCCTCAGACATTTGATATGTCCCCTAAAAACATCAACCAAAAGAAATAAAAAAAGCAACAAACATGAAAAGGGAAACAATACTAGGGAGAATATAGGTGCAACAGATGAAATAGGGCCCATATCTTTAAATATATTAAAATGTTCATTGGAGTTGATAAGAAAACATCAGAACTTTAATGGACAAAGGACATTATGTACAGTGCGATATATAATGTGCGTAGCTACGCAACAGAGGAATAGACAGGAGATTATGGAACCACAAAGGAGACGGTGTATCATTCTACATGGGTCTGGGTTGAGTGGTTGATTAAGGGCAAAGAGAATAGGGTGGTAGTCAGGGAAGGCTTCTAAGAGGAGACATTGGAGTTGAGGCATAAGAATGAGTAGGAGCTCACTAAATCCACAGGGGAAAGAAGGTCACATAAGACAGACAGAGCTGCATGTACAAAGACACACAAACCTAGGGGGAAACAAGATGTTTGCATAGGCTGGACAGGCCTGGGATAATACGAGAAGATGAAGCTGCAAAATGGGTGAGCTTGGTGGCAAAGTCCCCCATGCTGGGACAAGGAGTATGGATTGTATCACATTTGATCAGGGGAAGCTATTAAAGAAATTTTCGCAGCGAATATTACAATCTTCTTCCTTATTCTTAGAAAGGCAATTCTAAGAGCAGTGTAGAAGATGCATTAGAAAACAGACTAATTAGGAGGGATTGCAATGCTCTACAAGAGATAAGAGCCTGAATTAAGGCAATTGTAGTGGACACAGGGAGGAGGAGGTGACCTTGGGGGTTCCTAAGGATTTTTGATGGCCAGGTTTGGTAACTGAGTGTGGAGTCGAGACAAAGGAGTTGAGAATGGCTGAGACTTTTGACATGGGTTAACACAAAAGGGAATCCTGTTTTTGTTAGCAGTAGACTCCTTTCCTTCTGCTTCCTCAAGATCCTTTTTTTTTTTCTTTTAAAAAGATAGAGTCTCACTTTATTGCCCAGACTGGAGTGCAGTGGTGTGATAAAATTAATAGTTCACTACAGCCTCTAACTCCTGGGCTCAAGCAATCCTCCCACCTTAGCCTTCTGAGTATCTGGGACTACAGGTGCATGTCAAATTGCCCAGGTAATTTTTAAAAATATTTTTTTTTTTTTGTAGAGACAGAGTCTTGCTATATAGGCCAGGCTGGCCTCAAACTCTTGGCCTCAAGTGATTCTCCTGCCTTTGCCTCCCAAAGAGCTGGAATTACAGGTGTGAGCTCCTGTGCCTGGGCAAGAGAGCTATTTTTGGTAGAGGAATACTTTGATAAGCATATGTTGACAGCCTTACCCCCAAGAAGCATGCTTGAATAATAACAAATTATTGCAGAAATGTTTTCTGGGAAAGTGGGTTCAGCCAACTGAGGATTTGTTTTGCTGAGTCGAGTTGAAAAGTTTGGGTAAAGAATCTGGGGAAAGAACTGAGAAACCTACATTATGTTTTGCTGGAGGGTGATGGGCTGAAAGCTTCTGGAAAATCTACATGTGGGATGCAGATATGATGAAGTGCTAAGTCTGGTCTCCAAGTGGCTCCTGTAGACCCAATCCAACTCTTGGGACATGAACTAGGTAGAGAACTGTGGTCCCAGAAACCAGACAGAATTAAAAAAGAAAATGTGAGTATGGGATGAAAACAATAAATTCTGACTTCCAGATGTTGAGTCTGAGGTGTGAATAATTATTATGTATAAGATACAGCCTTTTTAGAATGTTTAAATTCTCTCTTTTAGAGTAGGTTTGTATCTGTATCTCAAGAAAGTAGAATTTCCTTTTCCTGTGTCCTTTGTGTCACTTTGTTCTGCTCACAAGCTCTTTGTTCTGGTTTAGTTTTGTCTTCTCACACTGTATTTTTTTTTACTGTTATGTATTCCTGCATTTTTCCTATCCTCTCTGTCAGAGGTTTAGGGGAGCTAATCACACACCCATTCTAAGCTCATTTCTAACAAATTGGAAATGAGAAACAAGGAGCTGAGGTTCAAAGTAGAACATCATCTTTGTAACTGTTCAAATGGAATTGAAGAGTAAGTCCAGGCCTCTTGCCTCTCATTCCAGTTTTAATCCACCCATCTGGTCTGAGGCAAAGAGGCTCAGAGAAAGCGGAACAGAATGGGCTTGCCAGAGCAGACTCCACCTTGTAGGCTTAACAGCGTCTCATCAAGGACCCGGTGATCTGGGAGATCAGGGGAGGGAAGGAGCTGTGCTGGTTCCTGATTTCTGAGCTTCAAAAATCCCGCCCTGTGATATGTGTACATGCACTGCAGCCCAGTGAAATTACTTCTCACATTAACCTCATCTGTCTGTTCCACTGATATTACCTTAATTTGGGTCTTAAGAGTATTTCCACTTTTTCCTGATTTTTTCCCCTGCCTTGCCCTCTCAACTTTATAACTCAGATCATTGAATGTATTACTTAAGCCCTTTGTAGGAAGACTCCTTGCATTTATAGCACAGCAGGATGTTAGCCTGTAGGTCTAACAGTTCTCTCTCTCTTTCTCTCTCTCTCTGTCTTAAATGTTTGAACTTTCTTCAGTGCATCATCTCATTTTATATGTACAACATTCCTCTCTAATAAAAATATCTGTAAGGTGGGTGTCTCTATTTACCAGTAAGCACAGAATCAATAATGACTTCTCAAAGGCTACAATTTTAGCAATCACCTCTTTAGGATAATAAATTCCAAAAGCCACTACCTCTGTAAATGCTCACATTAGAGTTGGTTCCTCACAGAGGTATCGAGGATGAAATGGTGCTGCTTCGAATGATCTAAACCCCCTTAACTAACTTACCAATGATGGGCCAAAAACTTACACTTTGCCATTGCCTAAGGACTTCCTTAGATAAGACACTTATCTTTAGACACTTTTTAGGGCAAAGACAAGGACAAGAATTGGGGACACAAGAGGGTATAAAACCTCTTTAAAAAGTAAAAGAAGGTACTGGACATTTTTCCCTCAAAATATTTACAGCTAACCTGGCTTTTTAAAAATCTGAACTATATTGAGCAGTTTTCTTATTTTTGTTTTTTGGTTTTTAAGCCCTCTCTATTGTGGCAGGACTTGCAGTCTATGTTTATACCTGTGTTTATACTTGGTGGGGTATATTGGGTTGGAGGATAGAAGGTGTGATAAGAGTGAAAGGTTATTTAAACATCGTTTACACCAGCTCCCTATTTTATGGAGTAGTTCATTTGGGGTTAATTCACTTGCCTGAGGTCACTTACCTGGTTAGTAGCGAAGCCAAGGAGAGAGCCCTGTCCTTCTTTCTTTGTGCCCATGTTCTTGCCAGGACATTCCACTCACTGATTGATTTCAGGGTAGGTTTGGGGCTCCTGGGAACTCAGGTGGGAGGGTACCCAGGGTGGCTGTACAAATTAATACAAATGTTTATGGTCTCTATTGTTAAACTTAGACTCATTGATCCCAACTCAATTTCTTATATGGAAGGAAGACAGTTAGATATCTTCTTGCCATGAGTATAGAACCCTGCTTGTAAAGGATCAATACATAGAAAGAAAATTAAGAAAATAAATTATTTCTTATTTAATTCACTCAAACATGGATCCAGAGCTTGTATGTGAAGTGTCATAGGGGATACTACAAACCCAAGAAATTGGCCAAAATTCCCTCCCTTAGGAATTGTGTTCTAAGTGTGGAAATGAAATAAATAAGTCAATAAGTGAGTCAAATATGTTGCATTTCAGATGGTGATAAACATGAAAGTAAATAGAGCAGGGAAAGAGGATGGGGGTGGAGGCTGCAATTTGCGTAGGATGGGAAGGGTGGGGTCCTGACTGAGCTGGTGGCTGGAACCCTTGAACAATGAGGCTCCTTAGGCACCATGGCGCTGCATCCTACCGTGGACGAGGGGTGTCTGCTTTTAGTTCTGATCTCCAGGGATTCCTCCCTTTTCCCTCCTGCCAGTGGAGGTATGGCTGGTGTGAGAGAGTTTACCGGCTGCCCAGAACGGTCCCAAGAGTTCAGGAATTTAAAAGATTGTGAGTGCTTGTAATAAATGGAAGAGGCGTAGAAAGAAGGAGTCAAGAGCTGGAAGCTCACTGAAAGGGATTCTGAGCTTGCACAACACAATTAGCGTCAGTCTCCTCATGTTCCTCTTGCTGTCCCCCTCCGTCCCACGTACCTCCTTAACTCCCTCAGGCTGCGGATGATGTTTGCCCTGGGGACTATCTCTATTCCTGAACTGTGATTCCTAGTGTTTATTTCTTGAGTTCCATAGATCAAAGATCCTCTTCAATGTTTGCTTTAACCAATTTTCCTTCATATACACATAGACACAATGTTGGGGGAGGGGAGAAGTCAAACAGTGTAGTTTCCTTTGGTGGCAGACTGGAATGACTCCCCCCAGGCTGAAGAATTTCAGAAGTCTTTGGGGAATTAGCCTTGTAGTGGAAATCCTTTCTTCCTGGAGTTGGTTGAGAAGGAAGAGAGAACTTCGACCAGCTGCTGGGTTGTGCTCTGATCCACCAGTAACCCTGAGGATATTCTTAATGTATCAGCATCATGCAGAGTGTCACCATTGAGGAAATTTAATAGTGAATTCAGTAAAGTGGTGCTTTGGATGCTCCTGGGTAGAGATACATAGAGTTGGAGGCAGGACCGAGGTAGAAACAGTTTTGGATGGAAGTGATCTGGAAGCCTAGAGCAAAGTTCCTGTTTCCCATTTAGTTACCAGGGATTTTATAAACCTTATGCATGACTTTTGTATTTATGGAACCAACAACGTACTCACTAATTTGTATGATCAGATGTTAGGATGCGAGGAATTTTCAGGCCAAAATGAACTTGAGTTTTTTCTCCTATTAACAATGTGATATTATAGATAACCTCTAGGAGATCCTGAACATACTCTGGCAAAATGAGATGCAGACAAGCAAACATTCAGGATGTTACAAGTGTGCAAAACCCTTGGGAGTATGTATGTCATTAAATGTTGTACGACAAATAGAATGAAAATATTCTCGAGTTGTAAATGAGCTGCAAATTTATGAGTGTCCTTCAAAACGACTCTCTATACTAAAACATCCACCATGTTTTAGTTATCTAGTCCCCTTTGCATCAGTACATTTCAATAGAGTTGATTTAATTTACTTTTGTTTGCTTATACCTATAAAACTTAGGGTGAATGAATAGGAGATAGACAGATAGAAAGGGATTTATTGTGAAGGATTGGACTACATAATTATGGAGGCTGAGAAGTCCCACAATCTGCTGTCTGAAAGCTGGAGGTCCGGGAAAACTGGTGGTATAGTTCCAGTCCTGAGAACCAGGGGAGCCAATGGTGTAAGTCCCAAAGTTCAACCCAAGAACCAGGAGCTCTGATGTGCAGTGTCCCAGAGCAAGAGAAGACGGATGTCCCAGTGCAAGATGAGAGAAAGAATTCACCATTCCTCTGCCGCCTTGTTCTTTTCAGGCCCTCAGTGGATTGGGTAATGCCCACTCATGTTGCTGAGAGCAGTCTTCTTTATTCAGTTTACTGTTTAAAATGCCAATCTCATCCAGAGACACTCTCACAATCACACCCAGGAAACAATGTTTTATAGCTATCTGGGCATCCCATAGCCCAGTCACGTTGACACATGAAATTAATCATCACAAAACTCAACTCTTATTTTAGGCTGGTAGTAAAAAGTAAAAAGGATTTACTACACACATGCAATTTAATTTATTGTCAGGTGACTTCTCATCTCCACTACCTACCAGCTATGTTACAACGAGCACCATATTTAACATTTCTGTGCCTCAATTTACTTCTCTAGAAAATGGTAAATAATAATATTGTCTGTATCATAGAGTTATTTTGAGTATTAAATAAAATTATCATTATAAGGGGTTAGCACATTACATGATATATAATATATAATTAGTATACATTAGCTATATTATGACTATTATGTCATCATTATTATAATTACCATAATTTTCTCACAGAAGGACTTCAGGGCTATTATTACAAAACTCTTTCTTTTGTGTTTCCATTATACCAACCTTTTCATTCATGAAAACTCATACTTTGTGTAAAGACAGTGGGTCTTGTCATCACTGAGATTCATTCTATTATTAGGTATATAAATTTTTCACAATTCTTTAAATTTCTTTGAACATTGATGTTTCTTATTTGTACAGCAAGGTAGATGTTATTAGTTACTTCATAAAGATGTGAATATTCAAGTTCAAGGATGTTAAAAACATTAAACAAGATCATATACTACTTTTTAGCTATTATTCCCTTTTGGGAAAATTCTAATACTAAAACTGTGTGCTTCTTCCAAAAGAAGAAGCCAAGATCAAGACTGATAGAAATTTTTCCCCCAACAATATCACTTAAAAGTAGAATACTTTCCTTTCTAATTGCCTGGTATTGAGTATTCTGCAGAAATATGAACAAAGATGTGTCTAAGACTTCTGAGAACCTACTACTTCATGCTCACCATATTGTTCTCCTTGCATGAGGATTCTGAACTGTGTGAAGGAATCCTATCTTCCCGGGGTAGATGATTAAATGTACCAAAATAAAAGCCACACACAGCAATTGCCTGGCCCCTGTTCAACACTAACACACCCAGGGGTCTGGTTCTGTCTCTGGGGAGTGCCTCAGACTCAAGTTCTACCAGCGCAGGACAGAGCGCTGCCACTCAGGGATGTGGGCAGAGCCAGCCGCATGCATTTCCTATGACCGGTCTCATCCAAACTGAAAGGCAGACTGGCGCCCCTGAGGAGCAGCACCGGATTTCAAACCTGATCGACCCCCTAATGAGGAATCATGTCGACAATTAAAGGTGGATCATGGAGCGAGTGAAAGCAACCATTCTTACAAAATAAGTAGACAAGGGACAAAATGCATGCAATTATTAGTTCATTACTGCTAAAACATCCTTCTTCAACAGAAACTTTCATAATATTGCATATTTGGGGGCAAGAGGAAAAGGAAGAAGAAGAGAAGAAAAGAAGTAAGGGGAAAATCAACAGAGAAAGTAATTTTTGCAAATCTCACTCCAAAGCAATCTTCCTTCAATACCGTGGGAAGGATTTGGAAGGATTACATAAGTGTCGTTTAATGACCATGAAATAGAGTTTTTAGGAGAAACATGGCTCAGGGTGAACTTCTGATTAGCAACATAATTAGCCTTCCCTATGATTAATTAATAGGCCAAAAGTTCAAAACATGTACATCTTTGGAAGAATTTTGTTCCCTTTGATTTAAGCAAACAACAATACAACTCCCAATGTGCATTCTGTTTGAGGGTTCATAAGGCTGAAATGAAGGCACAGCCTTCTCTTCTGCATTACAAACTAATTTCTGATTTCTAAATTTTACAAAATTCTTTGCCATGCGATTAATTCATTTGATGCTAAGAAGCATCAAATGATGGGGTAATGCAAGTTGTCTTGGTGCTATTAAATTATACATTCCCCTAAAGCTGGGGTAAAGTAATCCCACAGAGTTTGTTAAAATATTTACATTGCCAATTAGTGTAATGGGGGCAGTAGATTCTGTCTGAGATAACTTTGAAAAGCAGGAAAACCAGCTAAGTACATGTGAAAAACAAAGAACAAAATACACCTTTGTGAAGAAGTTAGAAAATGTTTCCAGAATCACTACAGTTTTTTCCAACCAAGCCCACCAAGAATGTGGGGTTTTTTTTTACACCTGTGAGCATTCAGCCTATGATGCTTAAAGACATAGGCAGGGACATCTTTCAGGCAGAGGAAATCAGAGCAAATTTTAGCCCTTTACTACAGGGGCTTTCCCCATTGTTGGTGCCAGGCAGAGTCTAGATTGGATGGGTGGATAGGTGGGAGGGGTGAACTATTGCTTCTTGTGGTGCCAAAGAGAAGTTGATGCTGAAAGGTATAGCTGTATGTCTCCATCATCTTCAGGAAGAAGAGTGTGACTATCCCATTTCCTTTCATATATATATATATATATATATACATATGTATATATATATATATATCACTCCTTCTGATATTTTTGGTCATGATCTTCAAGTACAATTAATTGTCATTTTGATAAGTTTATCTGTAAAAGGAAACAAACATTGAGCATTAACCCTGTACTGTATGTCTACTAGGCTCTTTGCGAAGATCATTTAATTTATTCTGTGCAAGACCCCTACTAGAAAGAAATTTGCACTTCCATTTTACAGGTGAGTAAAGCAAGTCAAAGAAGGGTAATGTAACTTACCCAAGGTAGTGCTGTTTATAAGTGGTGGACCCCGGCGATGAGAAGCAATTTGTATGCAGTTATACTTTATAGAGCATGGGATATGTAGAAGACTTGGCTTGTTATAAAAGTTGCCTAAAATAATACATTCTAATGGCATTGCTTTGTTTTTTAGATACTTTGTTTACAGACAATTGTTCAGGTAGAAAATGGAGTACCTTGATGTGCCAGATTGATTGATTGCCTTTAAAAAGTTTCTGGAAAGATACATATAACATAAAACATATCATCATAACTATTTTTAAGCTTACAGTTCAGTGTCATCAAGTACATTCATATTGTTGTGTTACCATCACCATTGTCCATCCACAGAACTCCTTTTGTCTTGCAAACCTGAAACTCTGTATCCATTAAACAGTAACTCCCCATTTTCCCCTCCCCCAGCCCCTGACAACCAGTGTTGTGAGATATGCTGGACAGTAAGAAATGAAATGATCAAAAGTTATCACCCCATTCATTTGCTCATTATCTGATCAACTGATACTAACAGAACTTTTAAATATGGACAGCCACTTAATAATCCAACAATTTCATTAATAAAATAAATTTGGAAGAATTGAACAGTAATATGCTGAAGAATTCAGAAATGAGACTAAATTAGAAACATGAATAAACAAAGAAAATATAGGAAAGACTGTAGAAATAAAATTTAGAATGATCTAATATAACCAGGTATCCCTAGTACAAATATTTTCTTCACAGCACCTTACCCAATTCAAAGAACTTCTTAGTTAACATTGCAGTTTGCAAGTGGTGACTGTAATTCACACATCCATCATTATCTCTAAATAAAAGTTTAAAAACAACCTAGCAGCATCATGTTCTATCTACAGGGATAACACATTATAACTTAGAGTATAAATTTGTTCTAAAAAAGATTATGAATTTTGTGATACAAAATATCAAGAGTGGAGCCTAATTTAAAAGTTTTTAAATTAGGAAAGAAAGGGCTGGGTGCACTGGCTCATGCCTGTAATCCCAGCACTTTGGGCGGCTGAGGTGGGGGGGATCACTTAAGGACAGGAGTTTGAGACCAGCATGGGCAACATAGAGAGACCCCATCTCTAAAAAAAAAAATTAAAAATTAGCCAGGCATGGTGGCACATGCCTGTAGTCCCAGCTACTTGAGAGGCTGAGGCCTCTCAATCCTTGAGAGAAGGATCATTTGAGCCCAGGAGTTTGAGGTTGCTGTGATCTAGGCTGACACCACGGCACTCTAGCCCGGGCAACAGAGTGAGACTCTGTCTCAAAAAAAAAAACCAAAACAAAAAAACCCCGACCAAGCCAGAAAACTGATAATATTCTTTCTAGCATTACTTTGTGCTAAAATAATCTCTTAGAGGATATATAAACAAGATAAATATTAAAATATAAAAACATTTCATATCCATAAAACTTGTTACCTGCAACAAATCCAACTACCAGATCTTTTCCAGTAGTAGAATGTTGACCTTTGACCCAGACTGCTTTGAGGCTATTAAAAGCGTAGAAATAGACAAAATTGGAGCAGCAAAGACTGGAAATCACTGGAAACCACCCTCGATATGGTGCCAGGCTAGGGGAAAAACACAAAAAGCAAAGAAAAGGTTACGGACAAAAGCCTTTTGAAATTGGTAGGTAAGTCCTAGGAAAGGTTGATCATTACTCAATCTCAAAGTTCTCTCCTACATTACTACAAAGGACTCCAAATTATATACACACCGTACATTCTGAAGAATGACCAAATCAAAAAATCTTTTCTAGCACTAATGATACCAAACGACACAAAGTCTGACTGATTTACTGATTCCCCCTCAGTTTCCTTTAGTAACATCAGTATATAACATTTAAGACAATTTCTTTATGGCTGTTAATTAATATAGCACCATTCACATTTTATTACAGAGCAAGAACATTTAAAATAAGCAATTATAGAAAATAAGTGCAAAAAAAAAAGAGATAATTGGGGCACAGCAACCAGTTTGAAGGGAAGAGGCTCTTACTGGCCAAACTTGGGACAATTTGAACACCAAAATATTAATAATTAACTACAGTAATCAACTGTAAGCCACCGAAAAAGTAGAAATTTCTGAGTCTATACTAGCGTGAACTAAAATAAAATCTTAAGTCCTTCAGTTGATTGAATGGATTCCCCTCTTGGCCAAGGGAACCCCAGAAAACCTTAAAACTAAATTGCTGGCTATGAGGAGAAGGAAGGTCAGAAATACCTCCTCATGCCCCCTTACTTTTGGAGTCACTCTTTGTAATAATAAGATACTAAATCATTAACAGGCCTACGGCCATGCAAAACAAAGTTTAAACCACACCTGCAGGCCACTGATTTACTTAACAGATCACTTGGGTTTCAGTATGTGTCTGGTGACTTGTCTCTGATTAAGACAGCTTCATCTTAAATTAAGACATTCCAAGCCTTTAGACAAAGCTTCATTTATTTAACCAATTACAAATATCTTTAAATCTACCTATAACTTGTAACCCCACCCCTCTTCTAGGTGTTCTGCATTTTCGGGCCAAACCAATGTACACCTTCCACATATTGACTTATGATCTTATGTGTAATTCCTGTCTCCATGAATGAATAAAACCAAACTGTAACCCAGCTACACAGTAGCTATGTGTGCTGTGGGCACATTTTCTCAGGAACTCTTCAGGCTATGTGCTCCAGACTGGTCACATACATTCAATTCAGAATAAACCTGTTTAAATTATTTTACAGAGTTTGGGTTTTCTTCCAAAACTAGTATTAGTTTTCTAATACTAGTCATAAATAGATAAATATTAATAAATGATGGAGATGGTGAGGCTCCTTCTTACAATGGAATGCTAAGACTGGCAAATGTGGAGGTAATGCCAGAGTTGGAAAATCATGATTTTGTAACTCCATGGTAAATTTAGGAGAGAAATTTTTGATAAGGAGCAGGATATTTGTACTGTCTTAAAGAATATCCTCACAGACCGTTTATAGTTGCAAAGAAGAAAAACAATAATTATTCAGTAGCTAAATCAAATCTAAGAAATGATACTTAACCAATGAAGAACAGGTAGACAATATGTGACTCAAGATGTGATACCCTGAGAAGGACACAATATCACCTATGCATTATTTTGGGCAAGAATGCATAACCTCAATCTAATGAAGAAACACGAGGCAAACTTAAAATGAGAAACATTCTATTTAAAGAAAAAGGGGGCAGGGGAGACTGTATTCTTTAAAAGTGTTAATGTCATGAGGGTTAAAAGGCTTTGATGTATGTAACTTATTCTCAAATAATTCTGAAAAAACTTGTGTGTGATGTGTGTATGTGTGTAATAAGGACAGAAGGGGATGGAAGAGAACATGAGCACAAATGGTAAAACAAATGAGAAAAAATGTTAACAAGAGATGAATCTGGGTAAAGGACATGTTGGTGTTCTTTGTACTAATTTTAGTTTTGAAATTTTTGTGAATTTGAAATTATTTCCAAATAAAAAGTTTAAAAAAAAGAAGTACATAATCTTTCTGAATGCACTTGATAGGAATGAACTAAACCCACTATTGTCTTCTTGGGTTTATTATACATAATACAAAGCATTGGTTTCATGGAAGATTCCATGATCAAAAATCAAATGGCTAACTATTAATACAGGTCTTTAAGGAATTGAAAACAATTATGAAATTTAAGTCAGGCACTTACAAACTCACAACATTATAAAGCTATGAGAATGGATAGAAAGTGAGTGTATGTGTACTGGAGATATATGAATCCCCTAACAAATTACTACGTTTAACGCAAAATGAAATGACATGGTACTCACAGGCCTTCTTCTTTAATGATCTCCAGAAGCACCATGTGTGTAGTTTTGGACTTTCTTTTCTCATCAACTACAAGACCAAACAGTATATATTTAAATCCTTTGAGAATTATTATTTTCAACATTAGCAAGTTCCACTGAAATGCCATTTCTCTCACCTGAGCAATCTTTCACCCTATTCTTTTTTTTTTTTTTTTGAGACAGAGTCTCACTCTGTTGCCCTGGTTAGAGTGCCGTGGGGTCAGCCTAGCTCACGGCAACCTCAAACTCCTGGGCTAGAGCAGTCCTCCTGCCTCAGCCTCCTGAGTAGCTGGGACTACAGAGGCATGCGCCACCATGCCCGGTTAATTTTTTCTATATATTTTTAGTTGGCCAGTTAATTTCTTTCTATTTTTTAGTTAGAGATGGGGTCTTGCTCTTGCTCAAGCTGGTTTCGAACTCCTGATCTTGAGAGATCCACCCGCGTTGGCCTCCCAGAGTGCTAGGATTACAGGCGTGAGCCACCGTGCCCGGCCTTGCACCCTATTCTTTGAGCTCCCTGGTTTGCCTCATAACTTAATGATCCCCTGTGTGACCATGTGTCAAATTCCCAAATGTACATTCCTTGGATTTCATCTGTTATTCATGAACTAAAAAGCATTTTAATTCCTTTCCTAATTTCCAAAGTAAAAACCCTGACAAATTTATTCCTTATATTTCATAAAGCTCTCTTGTTTTTTTCATAGTTTTATATAGATAATATATATTATACATATTCTCATTTTAATACTTTATAAAGTAGAGAGGAAGTAAATTACAATCTTCTTTTCACAGAAGAGGCTACGGACACAAAAGCTGTGAAGCAAAGCCAGGATTAACACTCAAGTTTCTTAAGCTTTAGCCTTGTGTTCTGTCTCCTAATCTAAAAAATAAAAGGTATCAAAAGGATGAGAATTACTCTGCTTTTCCTGGCATTCTCACTGAAAACAAAACTTATCTCAAGTAACATCAAATTTTCTACTCACACTTGAAAACTAATTTGAGAACATAAAAATGTAGAAATTAACCTATTTCCTACGAATAAAATTGATACCAATATGGCTTGCGGGATGGCAAATTAGTAAATTCCCATAGAAGGCATTCTTGCTATAACTACTAACATTATAAACACATTTACCCTTTGGTCCAATAATTCCATTTCTGGGAATTTATCCCATGGAATTTACAGAAACAACATGGCATCTGAACAAATCTATTCTAATAACAAAAGACTAGAAACAACTCTAGAATCTACAATAGAGGAAGGGTAAACAGATCATGGTGCATCCACACCATGGAACACTCTATAGCTGTAAGATAAGACGAAGAAACAACCAATGTGCTGATTTGGAAGGCATGCAAAACATACTTCAAGTGAAAAATGCAAGGTACAGGCTGGGTGCGGTGACATGTGCCTATAATCCCAGCTACTCAACTACTCCGCTATGTGGGAGATTTGACACGGGAGGATCAATTGAGGCCAGGATTTTAAGGCTACCCTGGGTAATACAGGGAGACCCTGTCTCAAAAAACAAACAAAAACACACACAAATGCAAGGTACAGATTAGTATGTAAAGTTTGTTTTTTCTGTAAGAAAGGGATAAAATATTAAAATATATATTTTTATTTGCTTGTTATTCTATAAAGAAAGTCTGCAGGGCTATTCAAGAAATTAGCAAAGATGTTACATGCAGTGAAGAGGAAAGGGGGACAGGGCAGAACACAGTGAGTGTTTTTACTGTACGTTATACCTTTTTATACATTTTCTTTTTTGAATCATATGAAATTATTTCCTATCCAAAACCTCTAAAATTGACCAAAAATAGCAGGCATTAAGGGTTTAACCGTTATGCTTTTTTTTTTTTTTTTTTGAGACAGAGTCTCACTCTGTTGCCAGGGCTGTAGAGTGCCGTGGCGTCAGCCTAGCTCACAGCAACCTCAAACTCCTGGACTCAAGCGATCCTTCTGCCTCAGCCTCCCGAGTAGCTGGGACT
>CAUYRT010016514.1:0-26263 GCA_963574885.1 Lepilemur ruficaudatus | reverse complement strand
CAGGAGTTTGAAACCAGCCTGAGCAAGAGCGAGACCCCATCTCTACTATAAATAGAAAGAAATTAATTGGCCAACTAAAAAAAAATATGTAGAAAAAATTAGCCGGGCATGGTGGTGCATGCCTGTAGTCCCAGCTACTCGTGGGGCTGAGGCAGGAGGATCACCTGAGCTCAGGAGTTTGAGGTTGTTGTGAGCTAGGCTGACGCCATGGCACTCTAGCCTGGGCAAGAGAGTGAGACTCTGTCTCAAAAAGAAAAAAGAAAGAAAGAAATGAATGAAAAAATAGTCTTCATGGGGAAGGGGTTAGTATATGCTTTGTATACACAGTAATTATTATAATAATAGTAAATTCAAGGAAGCTGAGGCAAGAGGATCACTTGAGCCCAGGAGTTTGAGGGCACAGTGAGCTGTGATGACACCACTGTACTGCAGCCTGGACGACAGAGTATGACGGTCTCAAAAAAATAAAAAAAAAATAGAAAATTCAGTAAAGCTGAGTTTACCCTTTGTGTGATAACACAAAAATATCATACCAAACCTAATAATAACTAATTAGTGCTTACCATGTACCAGACACTGTTCTAGTTGCTTTACATATGTAAATAACATTAATCAATATTAACTAGTTCGTTCAATTATTTTGCAATGCTGAGAAACATCACGTCCCCAGGGGCTACTGAAGTATTTAGAACTATTTACTTTTCCATCTTTTGGTTCTTACATCTTCCCCTTTTGTTTTTTTGCATCTTTCATTGCTATTAGGTTGCTAAATATCACCTCTTCATATTTCTAATTTACCTCCTTTAATCTCCCACAGATTTAGAAGGATAAACCAATCATTTTGGAATTATATCCAGAAAAAGGTAAGCATGTTCTCATAAGGGCATACAAATAAAATATATTAACAATAACACATGTGTAGTACCCATATGGAAATATACTCAATATATATATATGTGTATATATAGATGTTTCATTTATTTTAGGCACCAGAGCCCTTATTTTAACTTTTTATGTTGAAATAATTTCAAATTTACAGAAAAGTTGTAAGAATAGTACAAGGAACTTTCATTTATCCTTCGATCCTTCACCAAGATTTCACCAACTCTAGCTTTTAAAAGTATTTCAGTGAGGTCATGGGATACAATTTCTTAAGATTACTGGTAAAAAAAAATGTGAACATTCTAAAGATCTTTTAGTCCATTGTACATTTAATTCCAAACTTTTCCTCTCTCCCACCATGGATACCGAAAATTAAGCTAAATTAATTTTTATATCTGTTTTGAACCTGGAATCACAGATATGGAAAAGCCTAAAGGAAACACTGAGACCATCATCCCAAGCATGATGGAAGTTAAACTATTAACTTCTGTCTATTACAGATTAAAGAAAATTGACCATGGCTTGAAGCTGTATCATTCATCTATTAATTAAAAGTATTTATTGCTAGAAATATTTTATAACTGATACAACACAGTTAGAAGTCACTTTGTCTGCTATTACTCTCCAGTAGGAAGGCACATCTGACCTCATCAAACATGGAGGCTACTGTAATAAACTAAAAAAAAGCAAAAAAAAAAAAAACTTCAATTTCTCTCAAGTCTTCTGCTGCTAAATTACAGATCATCATAACTCATTTTCAGTAATCAGGGATTTTTCTAATCCCTGCAATCTGTGTTAGGATATCCTTTCTGGATAAAGAAGGCTGATGGATAAGCTATAAAACTTCACTGAAAGTCAATCATTATGTGCAAGGCATAGTGCTTAAGCTAATGCTGAATTAAATAACAGGCTCTAATAAGGGGAATTTGAGACCCAGGCTCCAAGCCAGCCCCTGTGGCTCCAAGACACAGGCCTGCCCCCATGGACCCAGCCTCCAGGCCCACCTGTGTATGAGACCAACCCCTGTGGTCTCAGACTCTAGGCCAGCCCCTGCAGACCCAGGCTTGACGCTGGCCTCCATGGACCCAGGACCCGGGCCCACTCCCACAGACTCAGAGGCCCATTCCCATGGACTTAGGCACAAAGGCTATTCCAGAATCAGGCCAGCCCCTACACGTTCAGGCTCAAGGCCCACTCCAGTGCCAACTCAGCTCCTGTGGACCCAGGCTCCAGGCTAATCCCCTGGATCCAGGGTCCAGGCCCACCATTACAGAATTAGCAGGTCTACCCCAGTGGTCCCAGGTTCCAGGCTCAATCCCACACAGACCCAAGCACAATCCCAGCCCCTATGGACCCAGGAAGCAAGCAAGCTTGAGAACTCCTGTAGCAAGCTTGCCATGGTCCCTGCCAAATGGCCACCAGACGCTCTGGACAGGCCAGCTGGTGAAGGGCTTTTCCCGATGAAGACAGTCTGTAAACACTGGAATAGGTGCTTATTTCTTCAAATGTGCAGACACTAACACATGGCCACAGAAACATGAATAATCAGGGAAATAAGACACAACCAAAGGGACAAATTAAAGCACCAGTAATAAGAAATGGAAATCTACAAATGATTTGACAAAGAAATTGGTTTTGACATAACTCTGTGTTTACGGGAAATACAAGGGTAGAGAAAAAAATGTATTAATAAATGACACTATGAGGAAATAGACAAGTCCAGTATCTGGGACATCCTTTAAGACAACTGACTTGTTACGTCTAATAAGCCAATGTAACAGAGGGGAAGCATGGCCGAGGGATTATATGCTAAGTCCAAAAGGCATAATTTGGTTGTGGCATTGGTGAAAAAAAGCAAGAAAATGTGGAGGAATAATTAGACAAAGAATATGGACTGCATATTAAAAATATTAAAAAATTATTGCCAACAGGGTGACTATAGTCAATAATAAGTTATTTTATATTTTATATATTTTAAAATACCTAAAAGACTGGATTTGGAATGTTCCTAACACAAAAAAATGATAAATGCTTGAGGTGATGGATCCCCCAATCACCTTGATATTATTACACATTGTATGCCTGTATCAAAACATCTTATGTATTCCATAAATATATAGAATTATTATGTACTCTTAATAATTAAAAATAGGCTGGTCCAATAATAGTGGGTTATCAGAACTTATTAACTTGAGTGTCACTAAAGTTGGTATACAACCCCTCACTGCTAAATTTGACTGATTTAAAAAAAATAATTAAAAATACAAAATTATAAAAAAAGAATTACTGTCAATTTACTTAGGTGTCAGAATGGCATTGTGGTTATAAATGAGAATGTGCTTACTTTTAGGAGATACATGCTAAAGTATTTGGGATGAAAGTATTTTGGGCTGGGCCCAGTGACATATGCCTGTAGTCCTAGCTACTCAGGAAGCTGAAGTGAGAGGATCACATGAGATCAAGAATTTAAGGCCAGCCTGGGCAGCATAGCAAGACCCTGTCTTAAAAAAAAAAGAAAAAAGAAAATACCTTGGGGTCTGCAAGTTAATTTTTAAAATACATGTGTGTGTGTCATAGAAGAAAATTAGAAATAAATCACATATATTTATATAAATACATGTTTATAGATAGTCTCTGACTTAATGATAGTTTGACTTACAATTTTTCAACTTTACAATGGTGTGAAAGCAATACACATTTAGAAAGAAACCATACTTCAACTATTCATACAACTAGTTTTCACTTTCAGTACAGTATTCAATAAATTACATGGGATATTCACTACTTTATTATAAAATAAGTTTTGGGTTAGATGATCTTGCCCCACTGTAGGCTAATGTAAGTTCTGAGTAATTTTAAGGTACGCTAGGCTGAGCTGATGTTTGAAGTTTAGATGTATTAAACGCATTTCCAACGTATGATGGGTTTATCAGGATATAACCCCACCAAGAATTGAGGAGCATCTGTACATATACCTACAGAAATAGGAAAAGAAATATGGCAAAAATGCAGTTGTTAAATCTCGGAGGACGGGGATATGTACTATTCATTTCACTATATTTTCAAGTTTTTTTAAGTTTGAAATTTTTTCAGCATAAAATGCTGCTAAGAAAAATACATAGCGTCTCCATGCCAAAAGATTTCTTCTCAGACCAGTAATCTGTGGACAAACTTTGCCCTGAGTCATTTATCAAACCCTTATGAAAACTTTCCCCGTCCGTGATAGTGTCGTTCTGGAAGAGATTTCCTCCCAAAGCCTTTCTGTTCCCCTAGCGTTGCTGTCAAGGTTTGGAGCGGGACAGCCCGGCCATCAGGCTGGTGTCACCAAAATACGAAGTGCAGAAGCAACACTGTGGGCCTACCGTGCCTGGACTCTGATGGACTGGTCTCAATCCAAACCTTAAGCTACACTACCTTCGGGCCATATTTCTGCTATTTTCATATGTTTATGCTGTCAGTTAAATTTAAATAATTATCTTCTTAAACAGTGTAATTTCAACCAAGATAATTTAAAGTTACAGAGGCCCATCTGAGGAACTTTTGATATGAACAAAATTTTTTGATCCCAAACACAAAGAAATGATAAATGTGTTTTAAATGTTGAATGCTAATTACCCTGATCTGATCACTACACATTATATGTAACAAAACATCAGTATGCATTCCGTGAATATGTGCAATTATTACTTATCAATTAAAAAATAAATAAGTTTTTAAAAATTGCTTGAGAGGAACATTAGAATAAAAACAAATCAAATACCCAATGGTCTACATTTTTTTTCCATTGGTAAATAAGAGGGAGCACCTAAAAGAAATTCAGGTTCCAAAATTGCTTCCTTAAGAAATTTCTTGTCCAAAGGAAAAAAAAGGAAAACTTAAGTCTTTTTAGATCTCTCTAAATCACAATTCCAAACCTAATAGCCTTTGTCCTAATATTTCTTATCCCACATCCTATGTTCCTTAAAATTTCCTCTGCCCCTGTCTTTTTCTTTTCCTCTTATCTCTTCCCCTTTCTTCCTGGCTGGCCAGAAGCCCTCAAAACTCAATCGCTTCTTACAATTAGACTTCTCTTCAAACAACAAAAAAAAGTTCTTATGGTTGATTTTAAGCTCTTATCTCGTTCTTAGCTGAGAGCTATTGTCAAAAACTTTAGAAAGTCTACACAAGATAGAAATTTGCAAAAGGGAAAAAAAAAAATACTTGATATGGTGTTTCCAACCTGGAGAATTCTAACCTATCTTCCTGGTGACAAGGGTGCTCATTTTACTGGGACTGTTATTAAAGAGCTTTGCAAAGCCTTGACATATTCAGATACTGCACTGTCCATATCACTCCCAATATTTCAGGAAAGATAGAAGGAAATAATGGAATTCTAAAACTCAAATTAGCAAAATTCTTCAGTACTCTCAAACTTTCATGGCCTAAGGTATTGCCATGAGCTTTAATGATAATGAGATCAACTACTTCTGGGACTCATCAACTCTACCCCCATGAGTTAGTCACAGATTGGCTCACAATCTAGAAATATTACCTCTAAGGCCGGACTCCACTCTATTATAAGCAGACATGGTCAACTATTTTAAGGGACTCACACAGCCAGTCTTATCACCAATAAGTAAGAGTAGCCTTTCTTTAACATTATCCTGAACAACTTTTGCATGACTTAAAATCTGGAGACCTGGTCTTTTGGAACAAACATCAGAAAAAGATAGCCCTTGAACCCATGATGGAAAGGACCCTATCAGTATTGTTAACAACTTACACAAAAATAAAACTGTAAAGCGCCAATCCTTACATTCACCTCTGTACCCCCACCCAAAGATGTCCACATTCTACTTCCAGAAATCTGTGAATTTGTTACTTTACATGGCAAAAGGGACTGTGAAGATATGATTAAGCTAAGGACCTTGAGATGGAGAGATTGTTTTGGATTTTCCAGGTGGAACCAATGTATTCACAAGCACCCTTTTAAGCAGGAAACAGGAGTGTCACAGAGGAAGAAAAAGCAATGTGATGAGAGCAGCAGAGAGAGAGACTTAGAATACTACATTGCTGGCTTTAAAGTGAAGCAATAGATCACCAGCCAAGGAACACAGGTGGCCTCCAGAGACTAGAAAAGGCAAGCGAACAGATTCGCTCCTAGAACCTCCAGAAGGAATGCATCCCATAGACTGATTCTAGACTTCTGACCTCCAGAAATGTAAGACAATGAATGAGTCTGTGTTGTTTTAAGCCATAAACTTGTGGGAATTAGTTACAGTCGCGATAGAAAACTAATACGATGTATCCCAATTAAATACACATAAACTATACTTGAATTACTGGAAGACTGTCCTTATCAGAGACCTTCACTTGAGCACTCTCACGAATCTGAAGAAACAAACAGTCTTTGGGAAAAGACAACATTCACCCAAGAAGTTTGGACCACGAAGATGACTGTGGGAGATGTGGACAGCTCCCACTCAAGGTCCATGCCTCAGACCACAGACTGCCACTGTTTTATCTATATTCTTTTATTTTCTGTTTTCCTAACTATTTTCTTTTCTCTGTTGCTGATTTGAGCCCATTTTTAACTATTTTATTGATTAGACCCCTATTCTTAATATTGCTTTTTGCATCCTCCATCATTTCTTCAGTCCAATACTTGGCTACTTACTCAAGAGCTGGCTAAAGCACACAACCGAACTGGCCACTGAGTTTGTGCACCTTTTCCTTTAAGGCTCATCTAGCTCTTCCTGTGGACCCAGGTCCTTGTAATAAATCAGCTGGGCTTCTGGGTAGCAATTCAACCAATAGGTGACTTTTTAGATGGAAAATTCCACAACAGGCCAGGTATCCAGAAATCTAAAACCCCCTATCATGTTATACCTAAAAAAGAAAAACACTACTCAGAGACGTTTTCTTGGAGCTATCCTTTATAACCAAACTTCCACTGAAATAGAACTTGGAAGAAGACTAGCAGGATGGGGTATATTTGGAAGCTGTGTCAGTTTCACATATCTTGCAAGCAGCACACATTTCTTTCCTTTTGCTTTAGACCGGTGATATTCATCCAGGGATGATTTTGCCCCCCGTGAGATATTTGGCAACGTGTAGAGTCATTTTTGGTTGGCACAATGGAGGTGTAGGAGTGGAGGTGCTCCTGGCATCTTATGGGTAGAAGCCAGGGATGTTGTTAAACCTTCTAGAATTCATAGGACAGCCTCTGTTCAGCAGCAACCGCAACTGAGTTTCTACAATACAATTCTGACACTAACTACTGAAAGTTAATGCAGACATCACAGGTTAGGTTCAAAGTCCTCACAGGACTGCTGTCATTTCAGATACCAGCTGTAAGACTCAGATCCCCAGGCATCCGACACTTCTAACTGACTGGATATAAATTCAGGGGCTCTCCATACTCTCCCCCAAATTATTCAGGTTTAATAATTCACTAGAATGACTCATAGAACTCAGGAAAGTGCTATACTTACAAATAGTTTTACTGTAGAGGATACACATAGGGTGAGATCTGGGATGGAGTGAAGACCTTCCTTGTCCTCTCCCCCTGGCATAGAGTGCACTATGCTCCCGGTGCATCAGTGTGCCCACCAACCAGGAGGACAGAAGGAGCTTCAGTGTCCAGAGTTTTTATTGAGGTTTTATTATGTAGACATGACTGATGAAATCATTGACTACATGATTGAGCTTGATCTCCAGCCTTCCTCCCCTCCCCAGAGATCAAATGACTGAAAGTTTCAACTCTGTATTTATGTGCTTGGTCTTCCTGGTGATCAGCCCCCATCCTGAAGCTTTCTTGGGTCTCACTCTGAGTCACCCCATTACCATAACAGAGACACTCTTATCACTCTAAAATTCCAAGGATACACTGTCTCGTACCCAGAACCAAGGATAAAGGCCAGTCAAATTCTTTGTTGTTCATTATTCTTTACAACACACTCACAACAAGAAATTATCTGGCCTAAAATGTCAATAGTGCAGATTCTGAGAAATCCTGCTTTAGACCTATCTAATGATCTTGATACTATACATTTCATTTCCTGCTGTCAAACTATTCTTGTTGAGTGCTACCAAAATGTTACAAACCATTGGATAATCTAGTAGGGTTATTTTGGCTAAAAGTAGATCACTGGATGGCCTCCAATGACTTTATTGAATTTGTGGCACAAGGACGTAGTGACTATTCTCTCTAAGCTGGACAGAAACATGTTACCTTAGTAAACCAATGCCTGCTTTCAGGAGGGTCAGTAATGTCACCCACAGTCCATTTTGGCCTCTCAGTTTCTTCTCCAGGAAAAAGAGGTCATTAGTTGACTTAATTCAAGTAAAAGAAAAACTTAGCCTTGACTTTATTCTAAAACGTAATTCTACCCACTCAAAGAGAATTCTGGATTGCTTTCTTTCCTCCCCAAACCTCTTCAATTCACACCTCTTGTAGAAGCCTGAAAAGTAAGGCAAACCCTGGAGTGTAGCAGGCAAGTTAGACAGTGCAGTCAAGGCTATGGGACTCCTCACTAGAGAAGTTCATGAAACTGGACAGGCAGTGGTACAGAATGAAGATGCCCTAGGTTTAATTATTGGCCTCTCATGGGAAATAGGTACTCTTTTAGGAAAGGATCTTGTGCTTACATTCCTTACAGACCTCTGAAATATTCAATATTACTAAAAAGATATGAGAAGCAAAGAAAGAAATCAAAAAAAATTAAATAATGTGGCTAATAACACCAAATGTGACTTTGCAGGATCTTCAGATTAGGCATGTGACCTATGGTCTTGATTTAATTTGAGCACTTTTGGTTCCTGGCTGAGAAGTGGACCACAAACTCTGAGCACGACCCTTCCCTTAGTATATGTGTCTGTGTTGCAGGGTTCCGATGGGTGATCTCCAGTCTTAAATCCTGAGGTGCAACAGCTGTCTCAACAAATAACTCAACAAATAATCATCCAATAAAAAGAGCAGGAAAATCTGACACTTATGGAGGTTGAACCAGCCATTCCCAGAAACTTGACATGTGATTGTGATACCTCAAAGAGCAGTGAAGATCTGGATTGAGCATACCCGAGATACAATGCTAATGGTCTATCCTTCCACTCAGGATGAAGAATGAGCAGGAAAAAAAATGAAAACCACAACTATCTACACCCACACAGTTTGCTGTCTGCATTAATGTGACTTTACTATGTCATTGTCTTCATTAGCATAACTTTGCTACCCCAAGAGACTCTTGTCCAAGAAGGCAAAAGTTGCCAATAACTTCAGTGTTCATTGTAGAAACTTATCGAAAGACCCAACAACACTACCAGGCATCAACATGTAGTTTACATCCCCAAGACTCTTTGAACTCATCTCAAAATCCTCACCTTGCTGTTTCCACAGCAATTGATATCCTAAATAATTATATCATGATAATTACCCAATTCTAATCAGTCTCTGTATTAAAAAGCCCACTTAAACCAAACATCAAAATCTTGATAAATCAGACCTTGCAGTTCCTTCTTAGAGTTGCTACCTGCCAAGTTAACATTCTCCCTTACTGTGTGATGAGTAATAAACACAGTTTGTGTCATGAAGAGGTTATTCTGGTGGTATTTGGGAAGCCAGCATTGTACAAGAACAAAGAGAAAATTCTGCTGCCAACAAAAAGAGAAGGCAGATTACAATAAAGAAATGGCAAGAACCCTAAAAAAAAAAGACTTCTCATCATCAAAAATAGATGCTGGAAGACAATGAGGTAATATCCAAGGAAACATAATTGGGAACCTAAATTTCTAAGCCCAGACAAAATATCACTTACAAGTCATGGCAAATGAGAAATCTGTAGACATTCAAGCACTTAGAAATTTACTGCCAATAGTCCCTTACAAAAAGAGCTACTAAATAAGAAAAAATAAACCTGGAAGGAATGAACAGGATAAAAAAGCAATAGCATGCAAAAGAATTGTTTAAAAATGCTGGTAAGTCTAAGTAAATACAGAGTGAGGGAAAAAATGAGAATAGCAATCATTTTTTCTGTGTTTTCAAAAACCAGCTGGCACTTCCAGTTAAAGATAGCATATTAAAAACAAGCATTTAATTCTGCTTTTTCCTGAAACCTCACGAAAATGGTAGTAGATTTATAGACATACATGTAGAAAACTCTCCAGAATGAAAAGAACAGGAAATATTTAATGGCAACAAAATATTGGATGCTGAAAGGCAGAACTCAACTTGATTAAGGAATATTGACAATCAACCTGATTTACACCACAAAACACCCAAAAGGCCAGGGAATTGGCAACACTGGTGTCTCTGGAAGTAAGTGTAAGGATGATCTAAAAACACAGAAGTCTGTGTTTGCTTGGAAGTCTGTTCAAGTTAAATCCCCAAATCTCCACCCCCTGCACTGTCAGGCAATGCTCCTTCCCTACACCAGCATAATATGGGAGGTTTATTCTCTGAAGAAGTAAAACAAAGGGTCTCTTGATTGGGAGGAAGACTAGGCATATTTGAGCATGGTGGTATCATTCCAAAACAGATGGAATTCTTGGAATTACTTATTCCAAAAAGTAAATAAGTAAATAAATCAAAATTAAAAAATCAAAAAAAAAAAAAAACCAACAGAGAATACCCAGGAAACAGGACATCCAGGAGCAAAAAGAATTCCCAGCATAAGAGTAAAAAAAGATTTTACTCCCCTAGGTGATAGCTCTGCACTAGTGCAGAGAGCAACCAATCCAGATGAGGATGAATTGGAAGACTCCAGAAAGGATTTATTGAAAACGATGATATTGAGACAGTAACTGTGTACCAACAGGACATGTAAGCAAATGGGAAAGAACATGGGCGTGGAATTAGTGAGACATTCATTGAAAATTAACCAAACAAACAAAAGATAATTATTAACTAAAGAGAAAACAAAACATTATACAAGAAAAGAAAAGTAGAGGGGAGGGCCAAAAAAAAAAAAGAAAAGAAAAGAAAGTAATCATGGCATATGACATGGTTCAGCTATGAATAACAACTAGATAGTCTTTAATATCCTAAACACTAAGAATAGTTACATAACACAATTACGATAGAGTTACATAAGAAAAGTAGGTAGAGAGACGTTTGTGTTGGGACACAGACAATGATAGCCCAAAGTACGGTGCTTTGGCATGCTGAGCACTTTAAAATTAAAGGAAATTGAAGGCTTTAAAAGCTGCCTCAGGACCAAGGATTTCCTAACCTTCTCTTGCCCCCGACACCCCATGCACAGGAAGGGACTCTCTCTGCAAGTTCCCTTATTTGAATGAGGAAGACTTCTTCCAAAAGAAAGGCAGTTGTCCCTGGTATGGTGGCTCACTCCATCACTTTGGGAGGCTGAGGCAGGAAGATCACATGAGCCCAGGAATTGGAGGTTACAGTGAGCTATGATCAGGCCACTCACTGTACTCTCCAGCCTGGGTGACAGAGCAAGACCCTGTCTCCCCTGAAAAAAAAAAAAAAAAAAGACAGCCTTTTATCACAGTGCAGTTCCGCCCCTCACCTTCCCTCACTTGCCGGTCCTATTCAATTTCCAAAGAGAACCATTTATAAACTATTGTCTGCCCCTTGGGCTCATTCATTTCCCCTGGTATCATTTGCAACCTTTCAAAATTGCTTACATTTCCCCCTTCTCCCTGTCCCCTTTGAAAATGGTATTTAAGCCTTAGCTATCTGGCCTTTCCTTCAATCTCATATTTTATATGGTTCCTATGTTTATACACATTAATCAATTTATATGCTTTTTCTCCTGTTAATCTATTGTCAGCTCATTTCAGCAAATTCTAACCTTCAGAGGGATAGAGAAAATTCCCTTAGCCCTTTCATTTGCATATATCTTCAAGGGAAAATGGAATTTTAAAAAGCAAATCTTCAACTTTCATAGTGAAAAATTAATAGATAATGTCTAAAACTGAAAAATCAAGAAATAGCAATATAAACATATTATACAGAGTTATGAAATTAAATACTAAAAGAAATACCTGAAATTGTTCAATATGTTTATTTGCAGGCAATTCCAGGCTGGGGGAAGGAACTATAGGCAGAGGGTTGCTATTTTTTAATAAGTTAATATAAAAATCTTTGTCTTATTCAGGAAGCAGGCAAAAGTATCAATTAAATTTAGACTTTTTTTAACTTTCAAATCAACAGAGTTCAATCACGGGCATAAAGAACACTAGATAAATCCAATGGAAAAAAGAAAAGAAGAAAGAGAAAGCATGATAAATCGAAAACACAAAATAAGATGGAAGAAATTATTTTAAATACAGCAATAATCATAATAAATGTAAAAAGAGATTCACTGATTAAATTACAGATTTTTTTTAATTTAATTTAGATTTAAAGAGTTTACTTAAAATAGAAGAATGACATATGAACGCACACATACACACATATACACACACCAGACAAAGGTAACTATTTTTAACATGGATTATATAATCCACTTATATAATCTTAATATCAGACAAAGTAGAATTTAGTGCAAAAAGTATTGGGTCTTAGAGAAACTGCCTACTGAACAAAAAAAAAATTTTAATAAAATAAATAAAACACCTATGAACTTCATGTGCCTGGTACTATTCCAAACAAAAACTGATTTAGAATTAGAAGGAGACATTAACAAACCCACAAGGTTTATGAGAGATTTTAATCCCTCTCTCAAAAACCGGTGAAACAGGACCAAAACATTTAGAATACACGTTAGAATATTTTAAAGGCTTATATAGAGGGGAGATAAAGATAGAAATTTGCATCCCAAAAGAGAAATTATATATTCATTTCAAGCATGTATGGGACATTTACTAAAATTGGCCATATCCGAAGCCACTAAGAAAGTCTCAACCAATTTCATGAAACTGACATTTACAATTCACAATGATTTTAGAAAATTTGGGAAACGTAGATGACTTAAAATTTTGACAAAAATCAAAATTATCTGTAATCTGGCTAGAGTTTACCTCTTTTAATATTTGGCATATTTCTTTTCAGTCTTTTTCAAAACGTGTATTTATTCTTTTTTTTCCCCTGAGGTTCTTGTTGTAATATTGAGATTTACTAATATTTTTTTTTGTATCCTGTTTTGCAAATAATAATTCCAGTTTATTTCCGCTGGAGAAGCATTAGTCTCCCTTATGAAGTCATGTTAATGGAAAGCATTTCTGCTCCTTGCAACAATGTGTGGTCCTTAGCAGAAAATTAATATTAACAATCATAAGATGTTTTCACCTCTGGGTATATCAACGGGAAAATGGCACGGAATGCTTTGGTGGAGAGGTGGAGAAGGACCGAATTGGACTTGAAGCAAAACCAGATTTTCGCTCTACCTAAAGGACCAAGGAGCCTTTGTCCCCAGTTCAGAGCCAGCAGGAGCCCGGGCAGGGGAAGTCCCCATTTACACCGCCTGCCGCCTGAAAGGACTGTCTCACAAATCACAGGCGCAGACCAGGGGACAGCTGGCGTTACATAGGAGCCCGGGAAGGAGCCAAAGAAGGATTGGGACTGGGAAGACGGAGATTTAGAAAAACAAGTCGTTACCAAAACGGGACACCCTCCAAGAACATCAAGTTTTTCTCTGCCCCTCCTCCCCTCACCTTATTGAGTCTAAATAAAGTCACAATTGTCAGCCCTCTGCTATTGGAGCCCTTAGGTGAAAGCGCTGTTCAAGCGTGCTGCGGATTTCGGGGTGGCCAGCCCAGGAGAGGGCGGGGCGGTACTGAGGGCGCGGTAGGGAGGAGAAAGGATTGCGGAGCCGCAGGAAGCATCCCAGGGACGAAAGGCTTCGGGTCCCAGCCCTTAGCGCACGACGCGCAGCTCCTGCCTCCGGAGAACCACGCCCACTAAGGGACAAAGCCCGGACGCCTGAAAATTATTCTTGCGAGAAACCCTTCCCATGTTTCTGAGAAATTCAAGTTATTTCTGTTTAAATGCCTGGCACTCAGTAGGGCTTGATACATTTTAACTACTACGTCTGCTGCTTTTTTCTTTAAGTATATAACACAGTGGTTTGAGCCACGGGCTTTGGTTCATAATAGTCCTAGGCTGGAATCCATACTCCAATCTCACTCATTAGCTCTTTGGCCTCTGCGGAGTGGGCTCACCACCAGCACTCAGAACCTGTTTCCTCAACTGTAAAGTGAAATTAATTAAATCTTCTTACGGGGTTGAATTAGCTAATGTATATGAAGCCCAGCCCATGGTTAAATGGTAGCAGTTAGAATGTACCATTCAACATACACTGTATATTGTTGGTTTTTCTTGGATTTTTTCCCCCAACATTCTCTCCTTATCCCTTTCTAGGTATTTATCTAATTATTTGGGGAGTAGGGAGGGTGTTATTTCTTTCAAGATCATTTTGAAATCTATTTCTATCTTTCAATAGCATCATTTTTCCATCTCTATTCTGTTCATCCCAGTGTAGGGTGTCCATTCATGACTTCTAGAATGGAGAATATGGATTTAAATAAATGTATAAATAAGTGAAATAAATATAGCTCATAGGTCCTTTGATAGGAGTTTATATGAGCACAAAGAAGGAAATAGACAGATAAGAGTGGAGCCAGGCCAGGCTTGGTGGCTCACGCCTATAATCCTAGCACTCTGGGAGGCCAAGGTGGGAGGATCGCTTGAGGCCATGAGTTCAAGACCAGCCTGAGCAAGCGTGAGACTATCCCTGCAAAAAATAGAAAACTTAGCAGGGCATGATGGTGTGTGCTTGTAGTCCCAGCTACTCAGGAGGCTGCGGTAGGAGAATTGCTTGAGCCCAGGAGTTTGAGGTTGCAGTGAGCTATGATGAAGCCATTGTACTTTAGCCTGGGTAACAGAATGAGACGCTGTCTCAAAAAAAAAAAAAAAAAAAAAAAAGTGGATCCAGAAGGCTTTACAGAGGAAGTGATGCTTGCAATATTAAAATTTCAAATAAGATAGCCCTTGGTTTGAACCTATGTTCTGCCACATACCAGCTGTGTGTGAGTTAACTAATCTGGCCAAATGTCAGTCTGTATCAGGTATTCAGTTAACATGTGAATACCTGATATATATTATATATATGATGTATGTGAAGCCCAGAGAATTAGCAGATAATAAATTTTCTATACATGTTACTTCTCTCTTCTTTCTCCCCTTTCCTATCTTACCTTTGCCACTATCTTCTCCCTACTAACTTTTCCCTCCATTTTCCTTCCTCCTCTATACTCTTTGTTTAGTTTAGTATCACCTGGAAGCATAATAAACTTCCCACTTACAAAGAAAAATATGAAATTGTGTGGGCTATATAGGTTAACCCATGGAAATGGCCTTGATGGAGATGCTGGGCCATGGTCAATTTCCATGGTTTCCCATAAACAGTTGCCCAGATTATCCACTGTATGTGTTAAGCCACAGTTCCCCACCCTTTTGAGAAAAGTGTAATGCAGGTTGAAACAGAGTCTTGTCAATGATTGAGATCAATTTTGCCTACAATATCCTCTCAGCCTACTAATCCTGAAGACTTTCCACTTACAATGAAGTTGATCTTATAATAAGTTCTCTTTCACAATTTATACCATGACAACTTTTTTAACTAGGCTCTCCTGGATCTACTGATAAAAATCTTAGATTTCCCAGATCAATTCTTTGTTTTAAATGATGAGGATTTCATTTTCTTCATGTAAACTGCCATACCAAGAAAGCACAAAGAAAACTGAAAGGAATTAAGTTTGCTTTTCTATAGAAGAAAAAGTCGGGGGATGAATCAATCTCAGATGGCAGCCAGTGATGGTGATGCGTCGCTTTGGCTAGTGCTTTCTCTGACCTGGAGATCAAAGCCTGGTCTACCACAGCTGCTGAGGATACGGTCAGTCTTCAGCTATAGTTGGTTGATACAATCAGCTCTAACCTGAGTTTATCTACTTCCTGCCTTCTTTCTAGAAGATAGCTGGAGTTCAAGTCTGCCCAGTTCCCTACAGCATCATCTGATTGCAGTCATAATCTCCGGCACCTCCCCCATCACACAATGAGGTAGGCACTTGCCTTCAAAGTGCTTACTGTCAAAAAGCAAGTGACACTAAATATCACTAGAAGGTAGCACATGCATAGAGGAGTGAAGATTAATTTCTTCTCCAATCTGGGGGAAGTGGAGGTCACTATGAGCTGAGCTGGAGAAAACCATTTCCTGAAAGAAATCTATGGTGTGTTCTCCACTGTGTGTGGGAAACACTGCTTTAGAGTGTGGCTAAGGACATGAACTGCAAGCCACACTGCCATTGTTTGAAGAAGCTCAGCTCTGCCAGTAACTAGCTGTGTGACTGGGGCAAATTACTTCTCTCTTCTGTGCCTAAGGTCCCCTCCTCCCTAAAATAAGGACAAAAATAATAATAACAATACCTCCCTCCTACACCTGTGGGCAGGATGAAATGAGTTAAGACATGGGAAGCACATGGCACACGGTAAATGTTCATAAGGGTTCTGACAACTGTTATTTATGACACGGTTTTCTTGAGCACGAGGAATGTACAAGCGAGTGTACCAAATCGTGTCTATGCAATTAATTAATTCTGTCTAGGAGGAGTGTTTGTGTTTAAGACACTGCCCAGAATGACTCCTCATGTTATCTTTAGGTGAAATGCTTTGCAATTGGTGCAGCTCAGCTGACACACGCCTGTACGCCAGGCTGTTAGGGCTGTCTGGTCTGCAAACACGCGGGGGAGCCCACGCTGCCCGGCGACTCGGGCCGCTGAATGCGAGCCCGTGTCCCGCGCGTGTCACCAGCGCACACGCTGATTTGAACCCTGCTTCGACGTGCGTGTCATGGCTTAAAAATAGATGCTAATCCGTCCGCGCGACTCGGGCAGCGGCGGCGGCGGCGGGGTGGCGGCGGCGGCGGCGGGAGAGTCATGGCCGTGGCGCCGCCTGCGGCTGCGATCCGCCGTGGGGACTGAGGCCCCGAGCACCGCTCGCGAAGAGGTAGAGGGGCTGCGGCGGGTCCTGGCCTTTCCAGCTGGCTGGCCGGGCTAGGGGCGCTGGGGGAGGGGGCGACAGGGAAGGGGACATCGGAGCTGCGCGAGCAGCAGCCCGCGCCCTTCTGTCTGGGCGCGCTCCCCGCGCGCTCCGCGCCAGGCTGTCTGGCTTGGCAAGGGCTGCGGCGACAGCCATGAACCTGTTACAACCGCGACAGCGCGCGGAGGGCGGCGGGCGGCGGACCAGGGGCCCTGAAAGCTGGCTGATGGGGCTCGAGAATGCCCAGGGCTGTATCCAGGGACAGAATGGGGCTTCTCCACACCCCTGGGGACAGCTCCTTCCTAGACCTGCGCTGCTTCCTGCTTCCCCTTACCACTCACCGTCAGGCAGGCAGCAGAACCGACTAGGAGAAAAGGTGGCTTAGGAATAAAGTGGTAGATGGAGGCTTTAGGCCTGAGGAGGAAAGGCAGACGATGATGATGGTGATGGTGATGAGGATAAAGATGACGACGGTGGTGGTGATGATGATGGTGGCTGTAGTGCTTGATTTCTATATGCCTTCTGACCCAGTCATTGAAAAAAAAAAATATCTTTCCCTAAACACCCTAAGGTCCAATCTTCCCCTACCAGCCCTGATCCTAAAACCCCTGCTTCTTATGCCCTGTTAAGTGCTTGATCTCTCCTGGCTCTGGGGGAAGGGAGAGCTGGGCCCTGGCCCAAGGTGTGGGATGGGGTCAAAACCTGGGCAGGGACAAACATGGCCTCTTCCTGCTGGTCATCTGGTCCCAGGTCCCTGGGGGTGGGGGAGGGGAAGGGGAAAGGAGTGGGAGGAGATTCTACAGGCGGCAGGACCAAGGCAGGGTGGGTCTTGCCATAGTTGCCTCCCTGCCAGAAGGTCCCAGGGCAAGCCTCAAAGGCTGACCCATCCCAGCTCTGCTGCAGCTCAAAGCCCGGCTCCACTTTGAGGAGTGCCAGGTACCCACAGGTATCTGAGACACACCTGCTAAGCCCCTCATTGCCACCCTGTGTGCTGCGTAGGGTCATTTGACTCCAACAGCAACACAGGTGGTAATTCTGAGGCTCTGAGCTCCTGGGCCTGGCAAGATGCATCATTTTTCCCCTTCCTTCCCCATTCCAGGCCCCTGGCCTCCACCTCTGCCCCTACTCTACACACACACACAGACACAATAACACTCCAGCGTTGCGTTGACTCAGAAACCCTCACATTAAACATGAGGCCTGATGCTGATCAGAGAAGGGTGGTTTGCTGTTGTGCACATAGGTCTGGCACCTTCTGCCATTAGCTCACACATTCAGCAAGTATTTGTCCAAAACTTACTCTTCCTCATTTCTGCTATTCCCCACTCCCCCCATCTCCCACACACACATGCGCACACCTCTCCCACGACAGGTTTCTCTCTGAGGCGGTGGTAGGGCAGGAAGGGGTTAAGACAGTCTCTCTCTCTCTCTCTCTCTCTCTCTCTCTCTCTCCCCCTCTGGCGCTGAGGAGGCAGGCCTGGCATGTGTCATGGCCCCAGCTGCCGTTGTCTTCCTGCTAATTCTGTCTGGGTGGGTCCAAAGCCACCCCCAACCCCATCCCTTCTCCCTAGACTCTCTGCCTATAGCCCCAGGCAGATGAGACCCAGACTCAGGCTGGCAAGAGCCCCGGCAGTGGGCCCTGCCACCCAAGTGCCAAATGTGTGTGTGTGTTTCTGGATGTGTGTGTTGGCAGTGGGGGTGGGGTGTGGAGCAGAAGCCCAGCAGCTGGGCAGCTCCCTTTCCCCGTAAACAAGGACATGTGACTCTCCCACCTCCTTGCGTGGCAGAGCCAAAGAGCTGAGCGAAAGACGCTGCTGCAGCTTGAAGAAAAAGCTAAACCTGGAGGCCCCCACCAGGGCCAGACTTAACTTCTCTCCCTCCAGAACCTTTTCTCCAAGGCCCAGCCCCATTGGCAGGAAGGGGAGCAGCTGCTCCGGGCTCACTCAAGTGCGTCTCACACCCCTTCCTCTTCCAGCAACGGCTACTCAGCGACTGACCCCACCATCACCGCAGCCACCCCAGCAGCTGCCACAGTTCCTGCCACCTCTAAGATGTGCCCTGGTAACTGGCTCTGGGCGTCCATGACTTTTATGGCCCGCTTCTCCCGGAGTAGCTCCAGGTCTCCTGTTCGCACTCGAGGGACCCTGGAGGAGATGCCAACCGTTCAACATCCCTTCCTCAACGTCTTTGAGTTGGAGCGGCTCCTCTACACAGGCAAGACAGCCTGTAACCACGCCGACGAGGTCTGGCCAGGCCTCTACCTCGGAGACCAGTATGTACGGGGCAGACTGGGACCACAGCTGAGTGTGTGCGCACACGCACACGCGTGTGTTTGTGTGTGTGTGTGTGTGTGTGTGTGTGTGTGTGAGAGAGAGAGAAGAAAGGAGAAGGGTGGCAGACAGGCACTGGGGTGTGTCATTGGTTCCAGGTTGAGGATTAAGAGGAAGGGGACACACAGGCAGAGAGTAGTGGCTGGAGAGTTTGGGGGAGTTTGGGCAAGATTATTGAAATACCCAACTCTGGACAGAAAGATTCTGTGTCGGTAATAATGTCATGCATAGCCAATATTTATTTATTGAGCCAATGCTACATTGTGAGTACCAGGCACAATAGATGACTTCCCTGACCTTCCATCTATTGTGCTGTGGCTCTGGAAAAAAAGCAGTAACTGGGAAGCAGGAAGAGTAGGTAGTAAGCTGAAATGGTTGCTCCTGAGACCAAGCAAAGCCTCAGTGTCTGCAGAGACTCTGCAAGTTTGGGGGCTATGGAGACAAATATCCCAAGAAAAGCAATCTCCACTTCTCTCCCTCAAAGGGCACGACCGTATACAAGGATTTTTTTCACATGCATTTTCTCTCTTGATCTTCACAACAGCCTTGGGAGGTAGGTACCACTATCCCCAGGTTACAGATGAGGAAACTGAAGCTCAGAGAAGTTGTGACTGGCCCAGCACCACACAGGGCATAAGTAGCGGAGCCAGGACTTGGAGGTTCAAGTTCAGGGCTCTTTCTACTTGAGGAATTTGCACTGGATGGGGCATTTGCCCTGAGATATGACCGTGTTGCCTGAGAGGTGTCTGCCACTGAGCTGAGGGGTGTGGGCTGGATGAACACCTGAAGGTGACATCATAAAACAGGGTGAACTCGAGCCATGGAATAACGGACAACATGTAAGAGGTATCAGAGAAATTTCAAAGTCACAGGGGAATTAGGTGCGAGATCAAGTGTCAGAACCATGTCCTCTCAAAGTCAGCAGGTACATTAAATGTGAACAGGTCCAACAGCCCACCTGATGCTCAAATCCCCTCTGCAACACCCATGCCTACACACCGATCTCCTCTTTCTGCTTAAATACCGCAGTGACAGGAAAGTCACTCCCCCCAGAGGTGCACCAGTCTTTCCTCTGCTAGATTGCACTGTGAGGACGTACTCCCTTGCGTGAAACTGAAATCTGTTTCCCTGGAGCGTCAACTCTTTGATCTTGGTTCTACCCTTTAGGGCCCTACAGCTCAAAGAGAATCTCGCTTCTTCAGAGTGCTCATTCAATATTTTATTACAGCTATTTTCACCCCAACTCCTTAGTCTTCTCTTCTCCAGGCAAAACACCCCTAGTTTTGCTCACAGGACAAGACTCCAAGTCATTGCCCATCTTGGTTCCCCCCTTCTGGGTCACTAGGAAGTAGAGTAGAGTCTGGGGCCAATGACAGTATCTAGGCAGTTGACAGGGTCTAGACAAGGGACTCATCCATGACAACCTGGCTTTCCCACCCTCCCTCTAACCTCTACTCAACGCAGGGACATGGCTAACAACCGGCGCGAGCTTCGTCGCCTGGGCATCACCCACGTCCTCAATGCCTCCCACAACAGGTGGCGGGGCCCACCTGAGGCCTACCAGGCCCTGGGCATCCGCTACCTGGGAGTGGAGGCCCACGACTCGCCCGCCTTCGACATGAGCGTCCACTTCCAGACGGCGGCCGACTTCATCCACCGGGCGCTGAGCCAGCCAGGAGGTAGGAGGAGAGGCAAGGAGAGGGACAGAGCAGTGGACCTGTAGGTGGGAAAAGCCCATGGGTTCGAGCACAAAGAAAACTTATCGTGACAGGACAAAATGCTCACACTGTAGTGTTAAGAAAAGAAAAAATATTCTTTCAATCATTTTTTTTTCAAGGCAATCCATAAAACGCCAAGAAGGAGATTATCCAAAATGTTAGGAATGGCAGTTTGCACCTGGCTGATGAGATTAGGGGTGATAGAGTTTTTATTTTATATTTATTTATTTATTCATTTATTATTTAATTTCAATATATTTAGGGGATATAAATGGTTTCTTCTTACACGGATGAATTGTGCAGTGGCGTATGCTGGGCTTTTAGTGTACCTGTCACCCGAATAGTATACCTTGTACCCAATCGGTCATTTTTCATCCCTCAACCTCCCCAACTCCCCCTCTTCTGAGTCTCCAATGTCCATAACGCCTGCAGTCTCCAACACCCAGGCAAGGATGGGTACCGGTCCGTGGCCTGTTAGGAACCAGCCACAGAGCAGGTGAACAGCACAGCAGCGAGGGAAGCTTCATCTGTATCTACGGCCGCTTCCCATCGCTGCATAAGCTCCACCTTCTGTCAGATCAGCAGCTGCATTAGGTTCTCCTAGGCGTGAGAACCCTACTGTAACTGCACATGCGAGGGACCTAGGTTGCGTGCTCCTTACGAGAATCTAATGCCTGATGATCTGAGGCCACGATGGTGGGAGCGGCTGCAAATAGAGAATATCATTAGCAGAGAGGTTTGACTGCACAATAAATGTATTGTGCTTGGATCATCCTGAAACCATCCCCCCACAATCCGTGGAAAAATTGTTTTCCATGAAACTGGTCCCTGGTGCCAATAAGATTGAGGACTGCTGCATTATGCCACTTTGCCTGCCTGTGTGTACCCATCGTTTAGCTCCCACTTATCGGTGAGAACGTATGGTATTTGTTTTTCCATTCCTGAGATACTTCACTTAGGATAATGTTCTCCAGTTCTATCTAAGTTGCTGTGAATGTCATTATTTCCTTCCTTTTTATGGCTGACTAGTACTCTATGGTATATATATCACATTTTCTTTATCCACTAGTTGTGCTGCAATAAACATATGAGCGCAGATTTTTTTTAAATAATGATTTCTTTTCCTCTGGGTGGATACCCAGTGGCAGGGTTGCTGGATCAAATGGCAAGTCCACTTTTAATTCTTTGAGGAATCTCCATACTGTTTTCCATAGAGGTTGTACTAATTTACAGTCCCACCAGCAGTGCATAAGTGTTCCCTTTTCATGGAATCTGTGCCAACATCTATTGTTTTTTGATTTTTTAATAATGGCTGTTCTGACAGGGGTAAAGTGGTATCTCATTGTGGTTTTAATTTGCATTTCCCTGAATATTAGTGATGTTCTACATTTTTTCATGTTTGTTAGTCATTTGTATATTTTTCGTTGTCGTTAAAGAACTGGTGCCATAGTACATTTGTATATCTTCTTTTGAAAAATGTCTATTCATGTCTTTTAATGGGATTATTAGTTTGTTTCTTGCTGATTTGTTTGAGTTCCTTGTAGATTCTGCATATTAGTCATTTGTTGGATGTATGGTTCACATATATTTTCTCCCATACTGTAGGTTGTCTATTTACTCTGTTGATCATTTCTTTTACTGTGCAGAAGCTTTTCAGTTTAATTAAGTCCCATTTATTTACTTTTTTTTTTTTGAGACAGAGTCTCTCTCTGTTGCCCAGGCTAAAGTGGCATGGTGTCAGCCTAGCTCACAGCAACCTCAAACTCCTGGGCTCAGGCGATCCTCCTGCCTCAGCCTCCCGAGTAGCTGGGACTACAGGCATATGCCGCTATGCCCGGCTAATTTTTTATATATATTTTTTAGTTGGCCAGCTAATTTCTTTCTATTTTTAGTAGAGACTGTGTCTTGCTCTTACTCAGGCTGGTCTCAAACTCCTGAGCTGAAACGATCCACCCGCCTCGGCCTCCCAGATTACTAGGATTACAGACGTGAGCCACTGCGCCCGGCCCATTTATTTACTTGTGTTTTTTGGGGTTTTTTTTGTATTTGCTCTTGGAGTCTTTGCCATAAATTCTTTGCCTAGGCCGATAGAGTTTTAAAATTTTTTGTTTCCTTACATATTTCTATCCTTTCCAATCATTTTTACCTTAAGCATGGTAAAAATGTTTTTGTGATCAGAAAAAAAATATGTAAATAAAAATATATTCAAAGGTCGAGAGCAATAACAAGCTAGAAGCAGAGGCCGGGTGTGGTGGCTCAAGCCTGTAATCCTAGCACTCTGGGAGGCCGAGGCAGGAGGATGACTCAAGATCAGGAGTTCAAGAACCAGCTAGAAGCATGGGGAGATCGAGGCAGAGCCAGGTTAGACATGAGGGTGTTTTTCTATTGATTCATTCAGCAATTATCAGCTGAGTCCCTACTCTTTGTGCAATTTCACTTTTACATCAGTGATGAGTAAACCTTTGAGCACTTTCCAGGTTTATGGCCGACAAGCTGCTGCCGGTCCTCTGGGTCTCATTCTGTCTCTGTCTAGGCCTCTCCCCCTTTGCTGGGATCTGCGTTCGGGGCACCACGTGTATGCATGTTTCCCTGTCTTCATGCACCTCTGCTTACCTGTCTCCCTCATCCCTGCCCGTGTCATCCTCGCCCCAGCCTCCTCCAAGCCACCGCCAACAGTCCCGCAACTGCCCCCTCTGTCTCTCCTCTCAGGGAAGATCCTGGTGCACTGTGCCGTGGGAGTGAGCCGATCCGCCACTCTGGTGCTGGCCTACCTCATGCTGTACCATCGCCTCACCCTCGTGGAGGCCATCAAGAAAGTCAAGGACCACCGAGGCATCATTCCCAATCGAGGCTTCCTGCGGCAGCTCCTGGCCCTGGACCGCAGGCTGCGGCAGGGTCTGGAGGCATGAGTTGGCGGGGGAGGGAGGGCAGGCCAGGCCTGTGGGTGGGTACACGGCTCGCAGCTGGAGAGAGGAGGCCCAGGTGGCAGGTGGCGGGAGCCCCAGGTAACCCATCCTCCCCTGGAGGCAGGAGAGTGAGAGGCTGAGCCCCAGGCCACTGTGGCTCTTTGCGGGAGGGGACAGGGATGAGGCTGGGCAGCGTGGTGGACGGGCACCCGGGTGGGGTGGACCAGGGAAGGAGGTGGCTCGGCTGCAGGTAGAAGATGGTCCTGGGATTCGCACAGCCCTGAATCCCAGCCAGGCTGTTCCCAGCGATCCTCTGTCCCTTCCCTCCTTTGTGCCTGAGTGTTCTCCTCTCTCACGGACTGAAACGAAAGGGCCAGCTCTGTCCTGCGGGGGTGCAGTGAGCAGGAATACGATGTGTGGAGCCCGTAGCGTAGAGACAGACGGCGAAGAGATGGTGTGAAAACTGAGAAATCGGAGGGAAAACCCCGCAGCCTTGTCACTCCAAGCCCTGGAAGAGGAGGTGTGTGAGGGTTGGCATTGTGCCCACGGCTGCTGCGCGCGGCCAAGAAAAAATCCCAGAGGTGCATGACTGGCAGTCTTTAGATGGCCACTCGCTTACTGGATCCAGGTGTCTCCAGGAAAAATAAAGATTGTGGAAAAGAAGAGAGTTTTTTGACGTCACTGACAGTTTGAAAGAGTTCTGGGCCTCTCTCCTGGGAACCCCAGGCTTGCTGGGGATAGCGACAGTTCCTGACTTTGTCCCGTCAGTGATAAGCCTCTGCCAGTTCTTGCAACACCGCTTCTCCCAAGTTCAATTTCATGCTCTTGCAGCAAGGGAAATCCTGAGGTGTTATTTCCAGCTAGTCCACAGAGGGGCAGCAGAGGACCGAAAACTTTAGGTTTGCAGTCACTTTGTGTTGGGCTCAGGGCACACCCTGCCCCTTCCAAGCCTGAAATACGTAGATCTCTGTACACACTCAGGTGTTAAGAAATATATCAATAACTTTATTTCCAAAAAGTCAACCTGATTTCTATGTCAAGTCGTCATTCTGATGAGATAACAGAATATTAACCTTAAATCAATCTTAGCCCTCAATCTCCTGCATTCAGGGGTTTGTGTTTGCCTGGTGCCAAGGTGTTAGGGTTGGGGTGGGGGCAGTGATGTAATAGCTTTCTCTGCTAATCTTTACAAGTTTGCCTCAGAGGGATGTAACACAATCTCCTTGGTAAGATTAATCAACAACTAGAAAGAATAGCAATGTTCCTTCTGGTATCCCAACTGCCAAATCGCCACCACATCCCTCCTTTTAACAAAAGGCATGTCCCCAGAACAAGATAAGCTGCTTGAATTGCAGAAAAGGATGGAATGGAAGAGGGATTGGAAAATACACGGGAGGAAAAAAAATCGCTTAGTGTATATCCCACCCCAATGTATAGAAATTCAGAACTGTAAAGCTGTAAGGTGCCATCCTAGATTATCCATTTCCACTCTCTTAAATCACCTTTTCAGGGTATTTTATGATACTCATCAAGCATTTGCTTAGCAATCTTCGATGATAAGGAACCATGCGTAATTCCCACACCGTGCCCTGCTCTAAGCCTTAGAAAGCTCTGTCTTGCACATACATAATGCAATTGTGTTCTGGCGGTGGGGAGATGAGGCTGAAGGATATGAGGACCGCGGGTCCCTGGGCTGGCTGGGACACACACCAATTAGGGGACTCGGGCAAGTTGCGGTATCTCTTCTCCATCTGTTTACTGGCAGTAGTTGTGGCGGCTTTCATGAGACTGTTGTCATCATTTAATTAGATAAGAGATATAAAGCCAGAGCACGTCAGTATTTAATGTGTTCTTTCCGTCACTTCCTCTCTTGTGACAGCCGTTCCCATGGTGTCAAACCAGCTCTCATGGTTCTCTTCTGTCTTCCAACTTTCACTCTTACAGCTTGGATTATCTCCAACAGTCTGCGTTGGTTGTATTCCAGGTTTCCTCACCAGCCTTGCCAATATTGGCAACCGTTTCCCACTGTGGCAACCACGACTCCAGGTTTCACAGAATTTATAGTTTCGATGCTCTAGGTCAGACCTGTGAGATGGGAGGCTGGCAAGATCTGTCAGCTGGGGTCTCAAAATTTGATCACTGTTGAGGGACAAATTTAATCAAAGGGATAGAGTGTGGCCTTCCTTATAAATGTTGACTAATTAAAATGCTTTAGGCCAGGCGTAGTGGCTCACGCCTAGGATTACAATCCTAGCACTCTGGGAGGCCAAGGCGGGCGGATTGCTCAAGATCAGGAGTTCAAAGCCAGCCTGAGCAAGAGCGAGACCCTGTCTCTACTAAAAATAGAAAGAAATTAATTGGACAACTAAAAATATATAGAAAAAATTAGCTGGGCATGGTGGCACATGCCTGTAGTCCCAGCTACTCGGGAGGCTGAGGCAGGAGGAT
>CAUYRT010016513.1:0-70925 GCA_963574885.1 Lepilemur ruficaudatus | reverse complement strand
ACAGGAGAAATTAAATAAATTCATTTATTTTCTGGAGAAAAGTGCGGGGAAACAGAGGAAGGGAGAGCGGGGACGCGGGCGCGGCAGGCCCACGAGGAGGTCAGCTGCTCCTCCCCATGGGGCCAGGTCCCTAAGATAGGGGTCGCCACAGAGGATAAGAAAATTGATAGGAAGTAGAGAGAATAAAAGAATACACAGAGACTAAGGTACAGTTTATAGTTTTATATAAAAAGATCAGAATAATCACAGCGGGGGACTTAGGCAACTAGATCATTGTCTCCGTGCACGATCTAGCAACACGGTTAGATTCACACAGGTTTTTATAATCACAGGTCTCAATTACTAGTTGTAGGGGTTACATATTTGCATATCAGGGAATGCAGTTGCTAGGGGAACAGGATTACACAGGTAGTGGGCTAGGGTCAAAAGTCCTCTCAAGGGGCTACTCACAAGTTTTAATCTAGGTGAACAAACAGGTACAAAGTCTTTCAGGGGCTAGCTTCTAAGTTCTAAGAGATAGTCATCAATTAACAGAAGTATAATAAAAGAGGTATAGTGACTCTATATTTCTTTGATATAGTTATTGTGGACTTAGACAGTCAGTCAGGAGTGAACAGGAAGCCTGAATTTCTACAAACAGGTTGTTTATGACAGAGAGGCATGTCTCAGAGCAAAGTACACTCATTGTCTCCGGCTCCCATCTTGCGGACTAGATATTTACCATACCTTCCCTTTGAAGGCACAGAAAAGCCCATAGTGAGATAACCAGGGAATCCCTTGGATTGCTTCCCTACCGGAGATTTGAGAGCTCTCCCATGATAACAGTCTCTGATAAGTGAACCATTGAGTTCACACATTCTTTCAGGGCAAAACCCTGCAAACTCCTGTTTCTGTCTTTAATATGGCAATATTGGGCGATACAATAAAATAATGGTCTTATGAGCCACATTTCATTAATTCATCAATCACATTTCCCAACAGTCCTTTACATTTTTCTTCTTAGGAACGTACCATTGGCCATTTGTGTGTCCAGGCCCATTGTCACTGTCATTTAGGTACTGATTAATGTGGCTTATCACATCAGACACGCCTTCTCTCCTGGCCGGTGATGCTGTTGCCATGGTAAGTTTGAAACAATCTACTGCCCTTTCCCTCTACTGAGTTCTTTCACAAGGGGAAATGTGATCCATTTGCCTCTCCCTATGCCAGATTCATTGTTGAAAAAGAAATGAGGGAATTAATAGTATGGGAGCATTGTGAAAATGAAAGAAGCCAATACATGTCATGCTCCCAACAGAGCTTGGCATAGTCATCAAAGCTTACTCACCACAATTCTCGTTACACTGAGTTTAGATCAGTAAGAAATGCTCAGTATGGTCACAATGATCAACTAAAGATCACACTGTGTATAGGAAGGATCCTCTGGAGGGGTGGTTCTGATTCCCTATAGCAAGATAATACGGACCCACAAAAATAGGCATAGGATTTCCTGGACTGATCTACTTCCAACTAAGAGGATTAACAGATGGGAATTTCCCAGTCATGCTTGTGTTGCTATGTCCATGACCTGGGTGTCTTTCAAGGGCCCTGAGCTAACTTACCCAATATGCTGCCCAACAAGCTAAGACTATATCTGTGACAAATTCCTTGGAGGAGGCTGCCTGGTAAGAGTTGTGTCAGGGATTAACTACATCCACATACCCAAATATGTGGACTGATTTCACTCCTTTTCTTTTTTAACCTTTTATTTCCAGCTTTGGAAACACTTCAGATTAGATAGCCCTAGGTCTGCTTCCCAATCTGCCAGTTTTAGAAATGGATATTCTAACTCCCTGTAAAATTGAGAAACAAAGAAGGAAGAATGCTATTCTGAGGCCTAACAGAACAGAACAGTGTGGGCTAATGTGCCTTTATAAATGTAGCATTAGGTGTTTGAGAGGAACTAAACATAGGGAAATGTTTGTAAGCATGCATGATACAGGCATTAATTACTTTTCTTTTAGGTTTTAATTGGATAACTTAGAATTTAGATATTTCCCTACACAAACCATAGAGATCATCATCACAGGACAATTTTGATATTATCTGTACAGTTTATCAATTTCTCAAGTAGCACTGAGTCCATTCCATTTTATTCCAAATCTCTATACCTGTAATTAGTGCTAAAAATAAACTGCGTATTCTCAATTATGAGCGGTTTTTTTTTAAATAATCATTTTATTTCACCACCTCTCTCCAAACATTAATAATAAGGTCCTTGGCAGTGTTCAGTGGCTAATTCTATTACAGTGGTTATGTCTCATTTCAATGAACTGAAATCATCAATTATTAAAGCATCCAGGTAAGAAAAACCAATTGTGCTGTGAGCTGTTGGTATTTTCAAAGCTCAGCTAAGGGAAATACATAGCTTCTTAAGTTCCCTGAAGCTAATGAACTGCAGCCAAGCCTTTTGATTACTTCTTGCTCTTGTTTTCACCATAAACACATTTTAGGGATTCCAAATGCCAAAATAAGGACTCTTTTTAGTCATGTTTGTCTTTCACGAGTTATGCAGGAACATGGCCCATAACTCTACAAAGAGTCAACCTATAAATGAATTCAGTAAAGTTGCAGGATATGAAACCAAAATGCAAAATTTGTGGCATTTCTATTCACAAATAATAACCTAGCTGAAAAAGAAATCAAGAAAACAATCACATTTATAATAGCATAAAAAAGAAATATTTAGGAATAAATTTAACCAAGAAGGTGAAAGACCTGTATACTGAAAACTATAAAACATTGATGAAATTGAAGAGAACACGAATAAATGGAAAGATATGCCATGATTATGGATCAGAACAATTAATATAGTTAAAATGCCCATACTACCTAAAGCAATATATACCTTTGATGCAATCCCCAGGAAAATCCCAATGGCATTCTTCACAGAAATAGACAAAAATAATCCTAAAATTGGTACAGAACTACAGAAGACCCCAAGTAGCCAAAGCAATTCTGAGAAAAAAAGTTGACTTAAAAATGGCCAATAGGAGCATGAAAAGGTGCTCAACATCATTAATCATCAGGGAAACGCAAATCAAAACCACTAAGAGATTCAGCCTCACACCTGCTAGATAGCTGTTAACAAAAAGATAATAGATAACAAGTGTTGGTAAGGGTGCGGAGAGAAGGCAACCCTTGTACACTATTGGTCAGAATGTAGATTGGTCAAGCCATTATGGGAAACTGTATGGTAATTCCTAAAGAAATCAAAGATAGAACTACCATATGACCCAGCAATCCCTCTTCTGGGTATACATCCAAAGGAAATGAAATCACCACCTCATAAAGATCTGCAGTCCCATACTCATTGCAGCATTATTCACAATAACCAAGGTACGGAAACAACCTAGATTTCCATCAATAGATAAATAAATAAAGAAACTGCGGTAGATACATGCAATGGATATTGTTCAACCTTAAAAAAGGAAGCTATCCTGACAATTGCCACAACATGGATAGACCTGGAGGACATTATGCTAAGTGAAGTCAGCCAGACACAGACAGAAAGATATCCCATGATCTCACTTACATGTGGAATTTTTTAAAAAGAGGTCAAATATATAGAGATAAAGAATGAAACAGTGGTTACCAGGATTGGGGGGCAGGGCAAGAAATAGGAAGATGTTAGGTCAAAGGAGACAAAGTAGTAAATATGTAGGATGAACAAGTCCAAAGATCTAATGTGCAACATAAGGACTATAGTTAATAATAGTGTATGGTGTTCAAGATTTTTGCTAAATGAGTAGATTATAGTGGCTCTTGCCATAGGGGGGAAAATGGGGAACTCTGTGAGATGATATGCAAATTTGTTCTACCATAGTAACCATTTTACTATATATATATATGAGCATCTTATAACAACATGTGTACCTTAAATATACACAATAAAATTTATTTCTCAAAAAAAAAAAAAAGAGTCAGCCTTTTCCAGGATGTGGGAAAGGGTTTGCACGCAGCAGCTCAGTCACATCACATACTGTACATAGTTGTTGGTCAGGATAATTACATAGCAAAGTGCTAATGTGGAAAAATGCTGAGTAGATGAATACAAAGTGAAAGGAGCCAACTGATGAGCACAGCAAAACAGGCTGCAAAAAATCAATACCCAAGCACACCCTCTCACAATGTACTTAAAATTCCCTCCTGTCTGCCCACCGCAGGTTTGCTGCTTGGCCATCTTAGCTGCCCTAAAGCTGGCTAGACTACTGGTGGGCAATCAGAAAGATGCTCAGCAAACTAATTACAAAGAAAAGAGGAGATTAGGCTACGGGCATGCCAGGAAGAACATTTTTGGGAGCATGTTCCTATAATAGTTGGAATGGTGAATAGTAAAGATGGAGCAGTTCCCACAGTCATTTGAGTCTAGTCTATTTTTTATTTAAATGATAATAACAAATTAGCTTTGCTAATCTTAGTTCATTTACCATAACAAGCCCTGTAAAATTGTTGCTGCTGATGGAATCATTATCCTTAACTTTGAGTGGGGTAAACTAGCTATTCAGAGTGATGTAACAGGGATTTATCCAAGACCAAATGCCAGTAAGGGGTAGAGCTCAGGACTCAATCTCACGTCTCTGACTGCAGCTGCTATGACCTGTCCACCACACCATGCCCCTGTAGCCAGTGGTGAGTGAGGTTGGCTTCCATCCAGTGAAAGAAATGGCTGTAGTTTTTCATTTCCTCTTATCTGGGAGCACTTGGTCCTGTCTGCCCCCATCCCACTCTTCCCCTCACTCCTGATAAGTGACTAAACCAAATGGTAAGTACGAGGGGATTTCCAGTTCTACTCGCTTATTCCTGTGTGGTCTTTGGCTTTTCAGGGAGTAATGAGCAAAAAAACAAAAAACAAAATAACCCTGCGGCATTATGTGTGCCATCTGAATTTCTCTCCCTTTCTTGCCATGTGTATTTACATAGAAATACCAGTTGCTGTGTTTTCCGAGTGTCTAGCTGATGACAGCTAAAGCCTCTCATTCTTCACACCCATTTTCCAGGCTCTTTTATGTGGGCTCAAGAGAAGGACACCTCCCCTGCAGCTAAAGCATGATCCACGTGGAACAATTCACACCAGTCCCCGCTCTTCTCTTCAGTGTAAGTAAATCTGATGTGCATCTTACAGAAACTGTTATTGGCAAGAATTCCTCTCTTGTCCCACTCATTTTCTATATTCATATATTTGAGAATATTCACAGATCTCTGCCAAGACTTAAAATAAGGGAAATGCATATTGAAGCTCCTTAAATCTATGAGGAACCTAAGAGCCTGTGCCAGAGACTAACCAGAGACAAGCAGGACATGGAGCCTGAACCAACACATGCCTCCCTCGGGTCCTCTGCACTCCTTCCCCTTTGGTGGAACAATCAGGAGGCAAGGTCACCTCTCTTCTTCTTGACTTCCTATTAGAACTTCAAGTGTTTTGAGTTTGTAGACTTAATTACAATACGGCCATACAAGCATTAGTTTTTCTCCAATAAAGGTGATTTAAAAATCTCTTCTTCCCCTTCCTACACACTGATGACAGTAACACCACCCTTTCAGGTTGTACTTGTTTCCTTTTGTTGTTGTCACTTTATGAATTTAGGAGCGAGAAAAAGAGACGAGGACATAGGGAACCAGATCTCTCCTCTATGCCCAGAGGGTCATTTGGTGGCTGTCTTCTAACCACAAAAATAAACAGTGCAAACATTCATTTGGTTGAATTCCTAATTTTCCATTATAGCTTTCCATGTGTTTGAAAATAAGAATAAAAAACAAACACTTGCCTTAATCTTCTTTTCAATCTATTGTGTTTCCTTGCAAACCCAATAACTATTAGCATGACCCACAATGTTCAAGATCAGTCCCCAGCAATTTTGACAAGTTCATCTCCTGCCACATCCATATAGTCCTGTCCCTCTGGCCTTTTTTTTTCTGTCTGGTTAGTAGGACAAACCTTTCTATTCCCCTGAGCATTTGCAATTACTCTTCCCTCCACTTAGAGTGCTCATGCCTCATGATTCAGGTCTTAGCTCAAATGCTTTGAGAAGCCTTTCATTACCACCCTATGATAGTAGACCTCTTCCCCCAAACCATTGCCCAAGACTGTCTCTATCCTGTTTTCCTGTTTTACCATCGCATCATATTTATTGCAACCTTAAAATGTCTATTTATTTGCTTTGAGTTACCTGCCTCCTCCAACAATACTACAAAGAAACAGACCTTATTTGTCTCTTAGACACTGCTCTAACTTTAGCATTTAGAAGACTCATTATTGTTGACTCATTATTTGTTAGATAAATGAATGAATAATGAGCATGAGCATGCAAAAGCTAAGGAGTGTTCATGATCACAAGAAACGAGATTAATTTAAAGGGTTTTCCTGGGTAAGGGTAAGCTCAGAGTAGGAAACTGAAAGGCTGAATTGATGAAGAAATAAATAATCATCCATGAGGAAGTGTATTATAAAAGTTCCTTAAAAGATGATCTTAATGTAGTAAGCATGACTATATACACTGTGAATGTTTATGCAATCCTGGAAATTTATGCCAATGAATTTAAATTTTCATCTGTATAACACTATAAATACATTCTTTGCTTTGGTAGGGTATGGTAGCAATGATGTATTTTCTGGTGGAAAACATCTTTCAACTAACTCATTGATTATCATTCCTTCAGCTACTCGTTCTATGTTGGGCTCTCCATTATAAAATTAATGTACTTAAGGAAAACACAGCCTGAAAGGCCAAGGCCATCAGAGTAAATAAAATATATGCTACTTGAAAATGCCACACAATGTTGCTTGAAGATAGCCTATATTATTTGTATGATTTCTTGGTAAAAATATTTAAATAAAAGAAACACCTACAAGAAGCACAGGCAACTTTTTAAAAAAAGCTCACTCTTTACTCAATATTTACACATCTAGAAATTTATCCTAAGGATAAAATTAAATAGAAGTGAAAAATTAAATGTTACAATGATAATAATATCTTTATTTATAAAAGAAAAAATAACAGAAGAAAATATGCATCAAAAAATTGTATTGAAATGCCCCATTAATACTCACCTAAAGATCATTTACTCTCAAAAATTGTCACCTTCTTTGCAACACACTTTATATTATAGATTTAACATTTATGTCGCATAATTGATATAACTGACAGAACCCACTGCTGTGTTGTCAAGTATTTTGCAGGACTTGATAACTATACCATCTTCCTGGTGAATAATACCTAAAAATCAAGACTAAACAACTGAAAATAAAGTGCTAATCGTTCGGGGAAGTTACGGCTCTAATTTTTTTTGTCTTTCTTTGCGTCATAGTTCACCATCACGAGCCATTTTTCTTAAGAAGAGACTGCAATGAAATATCACTGGGAAACAATTAGTAAAGAGAAGTTGAACTATTAAAAGAATATGATCTTTTACATGCTAAATCTTCACATAATAAATTGCATAAAAGAGGAAAAGAAAGCAAAATAAGTGTTTGTAAAGAGAACAGATGAAATGCGTTAAAGAAATGGAATAGTAAATCTGTGCATAATTTTCACAGATGGCTATGATTCCAGATATTATCTATGAGCAGCATTTAATATATTTGATAGTTTAATTTTAATTCAGCAATTCTAAATGTATAAAATTTAGAAATGCTGAGATAATGTGACTTGCTATTTCTAGCTCTTGGATTTGTCACTGAACGCTGTGATACAAAATACATTACAAAGTACTACATTGCCTCCCTGCTTTGGTGACAGAAAGCTGTAAATGATATCACATTTGACTACAAATACTAACTAGCTCATTTGTTCCTGCATCATTCCTAGCATTTCACGAACATTATAAATACTAGCAGGCATTTCTATTGCCTCTTTTATCAGTTTATTGGGATACATATACTCTTTTACCTAGAGATGTTTTTGTTTATAATCAGTTCTATAAATTGGAAAAATTACAGTAGTAGGTCCCCTACAGTAGTAGGTCCCAATCTGTTTCTTTTCTTTCTTTCTTTCTTTTTTTTTTAAATTGAGACAGGGTCTCACTCTGTTGTAGAGACAGGGTCTCCCTATATTGTTCAGGCCAGTCTTGAACTTCTGGCCTAAAGTGATCCTCCCACATTGGCCACTGAAAGTGCTAGACAGGGGTGGGGAACCTGTGACCCTAAGTCCACATGTGGCCTTCTAGGTCCTTAAATGTGGCCTTTTGACTGAATCCAAATTTTACAGGAAAATCTCTTTTATTTTTATTAACACATTTTTGTTAGTCTTTTATATTTTTATTTTATTTTTAAAATGATCTTATTTAAAACACCAAAGAATAAAATAAGTTTCAACAAGGTAATTTTCCCAGATTGACCAGCAAAATTAGAACATCAGTAAGCCATAAGGGCTAAATTGATAGCTGCTACGCTCATGATTTAGTTCTATTAATATTTTAAATTAGAGAGAAAGGCACGAGAGGTTATATTGCAGAAATTAAAAGATGAAAAGCAAAAGCAAAGCCAATTCTTTCAAGCGACAATAAGACCTGGAAATAATGACACTGAAGCAACTTATAAAGTAGCTTATATACTCAGGGAAAAAGGGAAGCCTTCAGTGATGTAGAAATTGTGAAAGAATCCACTGTCAAAGTTGTAGGATGCTTAGACTGCCGATAACATTTCAAAGTACAAACAACTGGCTCTTTCAAGAACAGTCAAAATGGATCAGCAGCATGAATTAGGCTTTAACTTAACAGAACAACTTCAAAAGGAAAATATATATTATTCAGTCACTTTGGATGAATCAACTGATACTACTGACTCCGTGCAGGTTTTATACTTCATTTGGGTCGTAACAGAAGATTTTCTTTGCTACGAAGAGTTACTCACTTTGGGCACAAAGTGCCCAAAAATAATGTACATTTTTAAGTGTATCTAATGGAAGTTTCTTGAATATAGCCTTATTTGATTACAGCTAAATTAATGCAACCTTCCAACGTGAAAAGTTTCCTCACCCCTGTTACAGCTGCCCAGCACAAATCTATTTCTATACAGATAATTGGGGGCGGGGAGTTGAAGTGTTTCTTAGTTGGAAGGCACAGACAAAATAATTTTCATTTCTCATTTACTTGATGCTTCACCCGAGTGAAGATTGGGCTAAATATTCTAATATTGGGGGCTTCCCATAGACAGTCAAGAGTCAAGTCTTCACATGGTCCAATTTTGCTAGGGTTTAAGGCCATCTTAAATGTCACAATCAGCTCTGAATTTATCGCTATATAAGAAAAACTAAATCTACAAATCTGGACCTGTTGCTTTTATCACTTACATAACCAGGTGTAGCCATGCACCTTATGGAGTAGAACAAAGTGACTATAATGGAAGAAGTTGTAAGCATCTTTCACTGGGAATATAGTGAAATAAAGAGCAGTGTCAGAGAGATCAGGCCATCTGGTAGCTCCTATATTTATGTAATTATTTATTTTGTTTCCTTGTATCCATTGCTAAGTCACTTCTTTCCTATGGCTTTTTGTTTGTATACTTTATTCCTGGTGATACTCCCACTATACACTGATACAATCAACTCCTTAATTGGAATTGGAATTTCTCTGTCTGGAATTCCTGCATATTTCTTGGGAGTATATTTACCAGTAGAAAAACGACCTTCAAGTTTACAGAGCTTCTATGGTAAGAAACCCCAAGCTCGATTTCCTTCCCATTGCACTACTTGACTTTCAATGGTAACTATGCAAATAGAGTAAATGCTTGCATGAGCAATATGAAAGGACTTCCCTCTTTCACTTCACATATGCACCCACATACACATCTGAAAGCTCTTAGCAATGTGTTCCACACAACACAGACACTAATGAATGTTACTTTCCCTTTCCTTTGCGTAGGACAGTGTGTTAACCACCAAACATCACCTTAGGAAATTAGTGGGAGAAGCAAAAGACAGGGAGAGAATAGCTTGGCACTTAGAATAAAATCTTTGGCGTTAGACCTGGTTTTAAATTCTGGCTTCACCATTTAGCAGCTCTTTGTCCTTAGGAAAATTACTTAAACTCTGATCTCAGTTACTTCAGGTGCCTACTGCTTAGGCCATAAGATGTTTGTTAAAAGTAACGAGCTATTGCACACAAAGCACTTTGTACAGTGCCTGGAACATAATATGTACTCAACTATGAAAACAAACTGTTTAAATTTTTTTAAAGAGCATACCCACTAATCATCAGAAAAAATGAAAATCAAAACCACAATGAGATATCACACCCATTAGTATGGCCACTATCTTGTTTTCTAATAACAAAGAATTGATGAGGATGTAGAGAAATTGGAACCCTGTGCATTGCCAGTGGAAATGTAAAACTGTGTAGCCACTATGGAAAACAGTATGGAGATTCCTCACAACACTAAAAATAGAATTACTGTATGACCAAGCATCCCCCTTCTGGGTATATATCCAAAAGAATATAAAGCAAGATCTCAAAGAGGTGTTTGTACACCTATGTTCATTGCAGCATTATTCACAATAACCGAGATGTGGAAGCAGTTCAAATGTCTATGGATAAAGAAAATGTGGCATATAGTGGAATCTTATTCAGCTCTTTGAAAAAGAAGGAAGTCTTGTCACATGCTACAACCTGAGTGACACTTAAAGACATTATGCTGAGTAAAATAACCCAGTCACAAAAGAACAAATACCCTATGATCCACTAATATGAGATATCTAGAGTAGTCAAAATCAAGGAAACAGAAAGTAGAATGGTGGTTTCTAGGAGCTGCGAGGAGGGTGAACTAGGGAGTTGTTATTTGACGGGTATAGAATTTTATTTTTACAAAATGAAAAAGCTCTAGAAATCTGTTATACAACATTGTGAATACAGTTAACACTACTGAATTGATTAAGATGGCTAAATTTTATATTATGTGTTTTTCACCACAATATTTTTAAAAATAGAGCATACATTAAAAAAAAGAGTGCACCTATAAGAATGTTTTCTCCAGTTCTTCTTCAATGCCAGAATAGAAAATGGGGGGAGAAAGGAGAGAAAAAGATAAAGAAAGCCAAAACCACTTTCAGTTCTTAAAATTGTTTAAGGGATTCCTTCAGGTTCCTACAGGGAGAGGAAAATCTGTATAATAGGTAGACAGGGCTGCTAAGAAGCATCCCTTCTCCCTCAGCTTTAGGTCAAAAGAGGAAAAATAGAAATAACACATCATGGATTTCAAGTATCTGTGAATGTATTTGTATAAATGCTTTGCCTCCAGAACTGGAATGAGAAGAGTTAAGAGGAAGGGAACAAAACTTTGAAAGGGAGAGGAGAAAGAAGTTATTGTAGAAAAAGCCTATAGATTGGAATCAAGATGATGAGTTTGAATTCTCTTTCTATAGTTGCTCGTCTTGGCTGGGGATGCCTTTATTTATCCATAAAAATGGGGATGATCATACTGTTCTAACAGAAATGTTATAAAACTTAACCCAACATATTGTATTTGAAATGTTCTTTTCATGTCATGAAGCATTATTCACATTTTACTTGTGATTTTTACTGATAAACAAATTCTAGCTAATGATCACCACAGGGAAAAACAATAATTTTTACCTTCCTATTCATGGGGTTAATCGCTTATTATTTTGACACCTATTGTTAGTCTTGTTAATGAATGTCAATATTAATTCATTATGGCGAAGTGTGGGGTAATTCTTTTGTTCAAAGTGAAAATGTGACAACATACCCTCTGAGCATCACAAGCAATAAATCAGAGTGTTCTTTCTTAAAACAAGGAAACAGTGTAATGTTCCTTAAGGGACAAATAATTGTCTCGAATCATAGCTCAAGAATGTGGTTCTATTCATTGTTCTCTGTTTCTCTACAGATAATCTTAAATATTTTGAAATAATAAATAACCAAATTCTTTCTCCAAGGAGAAAGGAGAAAATTTTACCACGAAAGATAAGAGACAGAAAAAATTTTGTACAATAAGGCTGATGTGATAATGGGTCTTTATTCCAAAAGGAAATATGGAATTATTTCCTTGGGGTTTTTAATTAAAAGTCTTCCACATCCTAAAGTATGATGGGAGAATGTTCATTGGAATGCCTCTTGGAGTAATGGTTGACAACACTTAGCATTAATATTTTCCAAAATTGTGTCCAATAATGTGAGTTTCCATGTTTTGTTTTTCTGTGTATATTGTAGCTTCAACAACAAAACACATTGAGTTGCTGTGCTATTCTTGCCTAACAAATTTGGACAATGAGCAAGAGAAAACAGAAGAAAAATCTAAGTATAACTCAATGGATATTTACAATCATGTACTATGTTCTAAAAGAGCTTGGACTTACCTATAGCCTAGCTTCTTTATCAGTTTGTTTTTTATATTGTGATAACTCTTTCTCTGCTGGAGTTGGTTTACTTTACTGCTGAAATTTTAAAAATATTTGTTAAATATTTTGTATCAATATTTGTTATGCTTTATTTTAGCATAAAATTTCAACCAGTATATATAATTTGGGCAGAAAGATACATACCTAATATCAATAACACTTGCTTATGATCTTAAGGAGTGCACTAAAGGAAAGTTAATAAGTAGCATTACCATAATAAAAGTAAATAAGTAAATGAAAGTTCAGCTCTACCTTCCAGTAGTTATTGCTTTTAGCCACTCACAATGAACCAACATTAGTTTCTTTTGTCAGTGTTCTCTGAATACCAACAATAATGAAATTGTTCTATTGGTTTTCTACTTCACTGACCTACTCTTGATTCACATCAACAGCAAACCTTTCCACTTAGTTATCTGCTTGGACTGGCTTTCACCATATCCTGTTTATGTGCAGACAGTGGGAAGAAAAGAACTTGCACTGCATATGAACAGAAAGAGAAAGATGAAGAAATAAATGGCTTTCAGAGAAGTAGAAATTTCTATGAAAATCCCTAGCATATTTTTTGAAACACCATCAACAATCTTTGTGAATCATCCAATCTGACTCTTAGCTGTCAACCAGCAAATCCTTTAAGATGAGGAACTTGGACATTTAAACAGAACTAAATGACACATGCTTTGTCACATCTTCTTACTTCTCTAACTAAACCAAGAGTTTGCCATGGAGATTGCTCATGGAGATTAGGCTTCACACCCATGGCATTATGGTTTAGAGATACAAGCACTAGAACTGGAGTCTGCATTCTAGGCATCGCTGTCCTGTGATGAGACCTTGGGCAATTTCCCTTAATTCACAAGGCTTTACTTACTCTGAAACTGTCTAACATTTTAACCTTTAGAGATTAGGGAATATTGAATTTAACAAGAATTCGTAAGTCCAAATATATCATCTAAAAAGAAAAAAAAGAACATGCCTGCTCTGGGCCCCGCTGTGAAGACATCAGTTTGGGTTACCTTATTGAATTAGGAAGATGCAGAAAGCTCCACGGTGAGGTGTGGGAACAAAGAACAGATACAATTGATTGAGGCTGAGCATATCAATGAAAGGAGAAATGTAATGGGTTATTCTGGCATCCTTACTCTGCTCCTCTTTTCCCCAAGGCCACATACAGTTGGCTGAGACACCTGGAAGTGATATGGCTTGAACACTGGTTATTGAAGAATGGAAGGAAGACGATTGACCCAAAAGGCACCAGGAAACTAGGAGAATGCTGTAGCCCTGACACTTGTCAGTAAAGTTCAGGAGTGAGAATTATATCTGAGATTGCATAGAAAGAATATAAGGTTAAATATAGAAGCATGGAAAACAAAAAACTATATCTCCGTTCAATTAACATACACTTACTGTTGAATAGTTCAAAGTTTTAGATAGTCAAAAAATAAATTCATTACAGATAAGCACAAAAATAAGCACTGTTAACATTTTGCAGCATATCATTTCAGGCCTTTTAATACATAAATCTATAAATAAATATACACTTTAAAAATTAGGCATATTCAAAAGTGCTATCAATTTCTAGGTTTAGTAGAAATTGCATCATATTGATGGGAGGTTTGTTTGCTTTTCAAGAAGTACAGCAACAGCCTTTAAATTTGGGGGCCCCCATGTCATTCAAACATGTACTTCTGCAGGTATGAAAAATATCAGATTTGATATCTGTGGGTTGTGCTTGCTAGACAGGTCTTAAATTGTGTATTTTTTAGATAGAGTTTATACAGTTTCTTGTAGATCATTGTGAAAGGGTCAAGATAGCTGTTTCTGTAACTCCCATTTAAAATCTACTCATTTCGTGTTAGTAGGACAGTTAGTTTGTTACCCGGCAGAATTACATCTAAAACAAAATTTAAAACTATTTGTGACCTACATGTATGTAATCTTGATTAGAGATAAAGCTTCACAATGCTGTTTTATTCATAACATTAACAAGCTATAAAACACAGACCTTTATCTATAGCAGACAAAGAATTTCAGAATTTATATACAGATAGCCTAAAAGTCACGTGATTTTAAAATTAGTGTTTCATTATGAACTATCAAGTTGCTTGTAAAGCTAATCTAATTAAAAGTGTGTATAAACAGTTTTGAAAAAATAGGCTTTTGTTCTAAATACTGTTTTTTTATTAAGGTGAAATGCATGTAACATAAAATTAGCCATTGCAAAGTGAACAATTCAGTGGCTATTAGTATATTCATGATGTGGTGCAACCACCACCTCTACCTAGTTTCAAAAATGTTTTATCACCCCAAAAGAAAATTTCATACCTGCTAGACAGTTGCTCTCCATTCCTCCCTCCCCCCAGTCCCTGGCAACCACTATTCTGTGTTCCATCTCAAAGGATTTGCCTATTTTGGGTACTTCATATAAATGGAATAATATATCATATGCCTTTTGTGTCTGGCTTCTTTCACTTTGCATAATGTTTCTGAGATTCATACATGCTGTAGTATCAATATCTTCTGTAAAAAGTGTCAATACTTTTTATGACCAAATAATATTCCACTGTATATCTATATCCATATATACACACATCTCTGGATAATATTCTACTGAATATGTGTATATACACATATATATCCATATCTAAATAATATTCCATTGTGTACATATATATATACATATATATATATATATCCCAATTTGTTTATCCATTCATCTATTGATGGACATTTGGGGTCATTTCCACCTTTTGGCTATTGTAAAAGTGTTGCTATTAATATGCATGTACATGTACTTATTTGAGTACCTGTTTGCATTTACTTGAAATTTTAAGTATAAAAAAATATACTAAATTGCAATTAGAATAATTTATTTTAATTCTTTTCAAAGTATTGATACAAGGTTCCCTAGTTACAGATACTGTTTTTCTTGTTCCTGATGAAAAAATGACGTTTTTTTAAGAGCTGGCCAAACGTTGGGAACAGGTTATAGTGACAACCATAACCTGCTCAACCTCCCTCCCCCTCCACACATGTATCTCTCCTACCATCTCCCACCCTCACTCTAAAAAGTTAACCAGAAGAGCTAAGTGGCCCATGAAAAGTAAAAAACAAAATTCATTCCAAGTAAAATGTTTAAGAGAGTTAAAATATACACAGGTATTAGGCCTGCCCGTTCTGAACCCTTTATATCCATATTAAGGTGGACATACAAGACTTGGTGGGGAGATATAATTGCTTACTACAGACATCCCTGGCTTACTGTGGTTCGACTTACATTTTTCCACTTTACAGTGATGTGAAAAGAGTACACATTCAGTGCTCTGCTCAGCTTATGATGGAGTTACTACAAGATCTTCAACTTGGATGAGCTTATCGGGACATGACTCCATTATAAGTCAAGGAGCATCTGTATTTGCATGTATCCAGGTGGTTCTAGGTATTTCCAATCAGCCTTCCTAATTTTATTTGCAATGGTTGTTATTATTCTGAATTTTTCACTAATGTAATGTAACAAAAATATTTCAAAATACAATGAGAAATAAGTTTAAACAGATTTTCATTGGATTAGGGAAAGCATCAGAGTATTTCTGCCATTTTTTAAAGAAAAACCATATATATTTTGGAATCGTGAAAGATTACCTCAGCACATTTTGAATATACTAGGCATTAGGTTGCTTTTCTTTCCTTCCCAAATTTAGCTTTCATTTTCAGTAAAGTGCTTCTCACTTGGCAAAAATAACATTCCAAGTTAATTAAGTTCCATAAAGAATATCATTTTGGATGCTGAAAGCTTTTGCCATTTCAAAAGAATTACAAGTTTAATGGGTGAAAAGAAGAGGAGAAAGAAAAGGAGATTGAGAAGGACCCACAAGGTAAGAGGAAGGTCAAGAGCATGTAGTATTAAGGGAGCCGTGAAAAGCGTCAAAGGAGTGGAGTGATTACACAAAAGGAACCAGGATAAAAATGCATGTGCCGCACATCCCCACCCAAGGGCCTCACCTCTCCTCCTCTCCTGGCTCCTTCCTCTGTGCCTGAAAACACAGTCAGTCCTCCCCTGGCTACTAGCTCCCTCCTTCCTTCCAAAAACTGCTATGAAAACGGGAAGGACATTTAAGTGTGATAGCATAACTGAAAGAATGGAATCTGTAGAACACTGTGTACGTGATGAAGGTCAGGTGCAAGTCCGCTGCTCTAGATGACGCGGATGTTTGTGTCTCCCCAGTGGAGAAGAGTTACGACACAGATCAGAGGTGACCAATGGGTCCGCCACCTCACGAGGAGGAACTATTACGTGTGAGGTGTTGCACAGCAAATTATTCAGAATTTGCTATTCATTCTGCCTGTATTTCATCACCAATGGTTCACTCCTTATCTTCTGACCTTAATGCCCCTGAGTTAACATCATCATGAAGGGAGTTATTTCAAAAGCTCAGACTTTAAAAGGACAGGTACAAAATTAGTAGCAGAGGTATAAAATAAAAAACAAATTGAGAGTCGTGGCTGGATCTCTACGAATAATGCCAGGAATACCAAAGTTGCAAATCAGTTTAGACTTGAGAAAAGCAATTAAAGGTGAGAGATAATAAAGACAAAAGGGCTTCCTTATCATTATTGATGGTGGTGCAATGTTTAACAGTTGAAAAAAATTAGAACTATATAACATCTGCCAATTTTCTTCCTTTCTATCAAGAAAAAGATCTTCAATGAAAAGTTTCAACACTTGAAAAGATAGAACAAGCACATTTAAGAAGAAACTGAAGTCCATTTGATAGGTAAGGAATGATAAGATCATTTAGTTATTTTCAATGTTCAAGTGAAATATTTTTCAGAGCGCTAAAAGGAGTTGTCCATGTCAGCCAAGGACTATCAGTAATCTTTGAAAATTTTCAGAGAATGGAAGAGATGCAAGGGAAATAGACATAGGCAAGCCGTAATTTAGGAACAGAGAAAAAAGTGTGTCTTCTAGAAAGCATACACTGGGTAAACTTGCTGTGACCCCCAGGGGAACTTTCCAATAATAATTGGTTACCATAGAATGGGGTGGCTGACCGGATACATGCATTCATCTCTCTTCCCAAATCCCATAGAAATGTCAGAAGTGTAAAATTCAATAAAAATAAATGTAAATAAACTTTTAATAATTAAAAAGGGTCACTGGAATATATTGAGAAATTTTTGGAATATATTGATGCTGAAATGTAACAGAGCTAAGCAACTCACAAGTCCAGACCTATGAAAAAGAACTTCAAAAATAAGAGTTTTCCCAGCAGAATTCTGCAGAAGCCTCACAATCAAAATAAATAAATAAATAAATAGGCTGGCTGCAAGAAGTGAGGCCTGGGGAGGGGCCAGGTAACGAGTAAAGGCAGAGCTGGTCCTTGAGCCACGGAAGGGCTGATGCTGATGTGTGCCCCAGGCTGTACATAGTGAAAGGTTTTACAGAAGAGACTCTCAAAATGGACCTTGAGTCCAGAGAATCGGAGCTCTGTCCAGTCAAATGAGAACTGCCTGTCTTTTCAACAAACTGTATTCACATCTAAAGGAAAAGCCCACTCTCTCTCTGCCACACACAACTACTTGAGTCAGAGCTGATTTAATCCAAACTTGAGTTTCTAAACCATGTGAACAAGAATTCTTACACTTTCCAGCCACCAATACTATTCAAATTAGTATCTTATTCCCAAAATTACCAGACAACCAAGAAGATGGAAAGAGAAGCACTAAACTCAGTAAGTAGAACTAAAACCTGAGAAAATGCAAGATAGGGCACACAATAAAGTGTTAAAAGAAGTATGTTTAATATATTCAGAGAGGTTCTAGGGAGTTCTGGACCTACTACAAATGAAATACAAATGGCTATTAAATATTAATAATGATGTTTAAGATTATTCAAATATTTAAAATAAGAAAAAGAATGCAAAAAAAGGGAAGCAGTGATCACTTCAAGTCAGCGTGAACTCGTGAAGCACAAGTCATGCCTCAACCATTCCATTTCCCTTTTTGAGAGATCATCAGACTGGTAGATCGGGGAATGCCAGTGGCATGATGTGTCTGGTGTCTATCTAGCAGGCCATTAAATAAATTATTTCATGATACTCTGTACTCTGAAAACAAATTATGTCCTACCATCAATTAATGATTGACAGCCAGAACAACAAACAAGCTAATAGAAATTTACAGCACCTAATACAGAAGTTTCTTTTCCTTTTTTTTTTTGAGACAGAGTCTCACTCTGTTGCCCAGGCTAGAGTGCCATGGCGTCAGACTAGCTCACAGCAACCTCAAACTCCTGGACTCAGGCAATCCTCCTGCCTCAGCCTCCCAAGTAGCTGAGACTACAGGCATGCGCCACCATGCCTGGCTAATTTTTTCTATATATATCTTTAGTTGGCAAATTAATTTCTTTCTATTTATAGTAGAGACAGGGTCTCGCTCTTGCTCAGGCTGGTCTCGAACTCCTGACCTTGAGCGATCCACCTGCCTTGGCCTCCTGGAGTGCTAGGATTACAGGTGTGAGCCACCACACCCGGCCGAAAGTTTCTTTTTTTTTGAGACAGAGTCTCACTCTGTTGCCTTAAGTAGAGTGCCATGGCATCGGCCTAGCTCACAGCAACCTCAAACTCCTGGGCTCAAGAGATCCTCCTGCCTCAGCGTCCTGAGTAGCTGGGACTACTGGCGTGTGCCACCACACCTGGCTAATTTTTCTATTTTTAGTAGAGACGGAATCTTGCTCTTGCTCAGGCTGGTCTGGGACTCCTGAGCTCAAGTGATCTTCCTGACTTGGCTTCCCAGAGTGCTAGGATTACAGGAGTAAGCCACCATGCCCAACCTGTACAGAAATTTCTTATTTGTCTTTTCCCTCCAGATTGTAAACTTCTTGAGAGAATGAAACATTTTCTGTATTACACTCAGCCTATCCTCATTGCCTAGAACAATACTTCACAGAATGATAGATTCTCAATAAATATTTATTGAATGATAATTAAATATAACTGTGGTCAATACACGGTCTCTGTTTAAAAGCATGTAGGAGATGAAAGGGGAATAGCTAGCTTCTCAGTGCATTTGGGATCGATGTGGGGGTTTTAGCTGATTTTCTGCTTAATGTACCATTGTGACATGGCTGACAAGAGAGCTATTGATAAATAGTAAGGAACACAGATAGAAGAGCTGTGGCAAATCATATTTTTCCAAACAATATCTGCCATCCCACATGCTCTTCTTACAATGTGACTTTGACTTTTGACACTCCTCCTTTTGACTGGCGGGGTTGGGGGACCTATGCTTCTGCCCCTTGAATCTGTGTGGGTTTGTCACTATGGCAGAAGTACTATCTTGTTACTTCCTAGGCCAGGTCAGAAAAGGCAATACAGCTTCTGCCCAGTTTCTCGTGGGAAACTCGCTCTTGAAACCCAAGAAGCTACAGCTTGGGATTCTGCTGAAGTCTCAGTTGATGGCCAGCATGAGCCACTAGATATGTAGGCAAACAAGCTTTCAAATGACTCCAGCCTTAGCCACTAAGTCATCCTAGCCTTCATATCTCCCCAGCTGAGGTCCCAGACACTGAGGAGAATGGACAAGCTGTCTTTCTATGTGCCTTTCAAACTCTTGACCCACAGGATTTGTGGGCAGAACAAAATAGTTTTTGTTTTGTTGCACTAAGTTTGGGGTGGTATGTTATGCAGCCATTGGTAACTGGAACAGTAAGGAAATGGACACACAAGCTGTGATACATTCACTCAATGGACTGTTATGATGCTACAATAAGAAGAGTTCATACTGAAACAGGAATAGAATGTTTATTATTATCCATTTACTCATTCAAGAAAGATATTTAGGTATACTATGCGCTAGAGGCTATCTGTTGAGGACACAACATTGAACAAAACAAAATCCCTACTCCCTGGGTTCAAATATCCAGTTCTATCACTTGCCAGCTGTGGAACCCTCTTACTCATCCTCTTTGTACCTCAGTTGCTATAACTATAAAGTGAAAATAATAATGACCATGTCATTAGGGTTGTTATGAAGATTAAGTAATGTGAAGTGTAAACAAATTCCACTGATGGCCTCACTACTGAATTCTATCAAATATTTAAAGAACTAATCCCAGTCCTTCTCAAACTTTTCCAAAAAATTGAAGAGGAGGTAAAACTTCTAACCTCATTATATGAGGACTGCGTTTTCTTGATATTAAAGCCAGATAGTGACACTACAGGAAAAGAAAATCACAGGCCAATATTCTTGATGAACAGAGATGCAAAAATCCTCAACAAAATAGTAGCAATCTGAATTAAGCAGCACATTAAAAGGATCATTCACTATTCACCATGACCAAGTGGGATTTATCCCTGGCATGCAAGAAGGTTCACCATATACAAATCAGTAAGTGTGATACACCATATTAACAGAATACAGGATAAACCAACATGATCATCTCAATAGATGCAGAAAAAGCATTCAACAAAATTCAACATTCTTTCAGGATTAAAAAAAGAAACTTCTCAACACATTAGGCATAGAAGGAAGGTACTGCAACACAATAAGGGCCAGATGCCACAAGCCCATAACTTCCATCATACTCAATGATCCATAATCTTCCATGAACGGATAAAGCAATTCCACACAATGGAAATCCTGTTATCCTGTCATTTGCCACAACATGGATAAACTTGGAAGATACTGTATTAAGTGAAATAAGCCAGACACAGAAAGACAAATATCTCACTTCTGACCTTTTTTGTATATGGAGTGTAAAAAGACAAACTCATAGGAACAGAGAGTGAAATGGTGGTTAGCAGAGGCTGCAGGGTTGGGAAGCTTGGGGAGATGTTGGTCTAAGGACACAAACTAAGCTTGAATGTTATCTTTTTCGAACTCTGCTATAATCACATAAAACATTTTCAGTTATTATAATTTCTGTTTTTAGCTATCCTTTAAAATTACAGTTTTACTAAATGTTTCTTTTCTTACTGAAGCCTCAACTCCTAAGCTCAAGCTATCCACCTGCCTCAGCCTTCCGAGCAGTTAAGATTACAGGCATGCACCACTGCACTAGGCAAAAAAAAAAAAAAGATTTTTTTTGATAAATACAGGGTCTCGCTATGTTGCCCAGCAGGCTTGTCTTAAACTCCTGGCCTAAAATGATCATCCTCTCTTGGTCTCCCAAAGTGCTGGGATTGCAGGTGTGAGCCACTGCCCCCGGCTGATCTAAATGTTTCTTTAACAACATTTCTGACTTGATAAATACTTGTTGTTTTATAAAATTAAGTGGAAAGGAAAGCAAATGGATTTAACAGAATTAAAAATAATTGAAATGAATTGCAAAATATATACAAGCATCACAGTTCTTAAATGTGTATATATTATTGTCACTAGAGGGAGCTCAGCAGTTAATTTGTATTCTAAGAAAGTCTGGCCCACTGGTAATCAAAACAGCAGTTTGCATACCATTGCCCTGTGTGTAGGGGACTTCCAAATAAATCAACACCATTATTTTTCTGAGAAAATGAAAGTGACAGAATGCATTAGCTCTCATGCTTTTCATGGTATTTGGGGCAAGTACAAATGCCTTTGTCTCCGTGGCGCCACTGTCAAAATGACACACACATTTCTCTGAATGCAGCTTCAAAACGGCTCATGCTCTTTGCAATGGTCCAAAACGGAAAGGAGGAATAAGCATTAGAACAGCATGCATGAAATGTGTTTCAGCAGCTTCAGAACAGCGCTCTTAGGGAGAGAGTCTATGCAGGGCAGATAGCACAGTAACCTCAGGGAGAAGACCTGGGCCTCAGACGGTTCTCCACCTTTAAAACCTGTATCATTATGATGTGTGATTATGTGTTCATACATCATAATGATACACCTTTTGCGATGGATGTATTTTTTTGAAAAAAGGGAGACCTCTATTTTTTCACCACTATTTATAGCCAAAACCCACTGAACTTTGGACTCAAACTGTTTTTTAAAAAGATTAGTTGAAGCATTTAGAAGACAATAAACCCTTGCCAAGTTCTAAGGCTGAGGGATTTTGAACAAAAATAAAAGACTGTTCTGGGCTTTATAGAAATACTGGAATCAAATGAGCCTGTAAATAAAAACTAAAAGGATATTGACATCACACATATTTTTTTCACAAGTCTGACTTCCAGTGAAGAAGTAAAACACAATAAAAATAAGAGACCAAGGCACTCCCTTCTACTTCCCCAGGCAAGAGCCAGTGAATACGAGCCTTAAAACACCCTGGACATGGTTATTTGCACTGAGGGGAGTGTTGAAGTTCATAAAATTATGGACTCTTAAATCTGGAAGGAACTCAGGAGCAGTGTCTATACCTCACCTACCCAGAAATCTCTTTTGCCACCTTTGGTCCCTGTGCCTTCTTGGGTAGTTGTGGTGTTCACATAGTGGGGAGGGGATCCCTGGTTTCTTATTGGACCAGAGCAGCCTGATCTCTTATTGGATGGCTCTAAGTCTGCTAAAGAAACTTGTCTATCTTTGAAATTGGAATTTCCTGCTGTATAACATCGTACTTTTATTCTGATTCTGCTGTTTGGTAGAAGGTAAGACGCCTCTTTCCTTGTTGTCAGAAAAGGTGTTGAATCTGAACATGAACAACTTGTCCTCCCCTGAGGCTACATCCTTCTGTCCCAGCCCCATGCCCCGTCCCACCAAGACTTTGCATGTCCAGCTCAAATATTACGGGTTTATGTATAATATTTTTTATTAAAATGCACTTTTATTATTTTTACCTTGGTATAAAATTTTTGAGAAAAATTAGAAAATTCAGACAGGCCAAATGAGGAAAATAACTTTATTGCTTAGAAATAACCTTAAGTTATTGTTTTCTATGTCAACAACATATATCTCTTTGTTAAATTTTTTCATAAAAAATACGATATTTATTGTTTCTAAACTCTTTCTCATATAACCAACCAATAAATCATCTTTTTAAAGTAGAATGTACATTTTCAAAGTTGAATGGTAATCTATTGTGTATTCATACCATATTTATTTAAATAATTCACTACTGTTGGATATTTGGGTAGTTTTGCATTTTGGCTATTATAAAAATCAATAAAACATTCTTGTAGGCCAGGCGTGGTGGCTCACGCCTATAATCCTAGCACTCTGGGAGGCTGAGGCCAGAGGATCGCTTGAGGTCAGGAGTTCAAGACCAGCCTGAGCAAGAGCAAGACTCCGTCTTCACTAAAAATAGAAAGAAATTAGCTGGACAACTGAAAATAATAGAAAAAACTAGCCAGGCATGGGGGCACATGCCTGTAGTCACAGCTACTCGGGAGGCTGAGGCAGAAGGATTGCTTGAGTTTGAGGTTGCTGTGAGCTAGGCTGACACCACAGCACTCTAGCCTGGGCAACAGAGCGAGACCCTGTCTCAAAACAAAGCAAAACAATCCTTGTAGATGTATTTTTTAGAAAACACTTGTATTATTTTCTTATGTTTGTTTCTAAACTAAAATTCCTGGTGTTTAGAGATTAAACCTTCTCATGTAAAAAAAAAATTATTACTTCAAAAGTAAAAATATGTTATTTCCTCAATAATTTCTTATGAAACATTGTCCAAATCCATCACCATCCTCATAAACTTCAAAATCAGAAGAAATGTCTCTGGACACTTTTTCTAAAAAGCTGCCTCCCTCCCCCAATATCATTCTGCCAAGGACGCTTCCTGAGCCCCTGGTCTAGATTAGGTCTCTGTCATCATGTCTCATCACACCTTTTACGTGTCCTTCATGGTATTTTTCATTATTGTAATTAAATAGGTCATTGTATGATGATTTTTTTAACTGTACTGGCCTGTTAAATTCATAAGCATAGAAACCATGTCTGCCAATTCAATGCCTAGCAAAAAGCATGTACTCCATAAATAAAATATGGAATACTTTAATAAATGGAATAAATGGAAAGATATGTAGATTTTAAAGCAGAGTATATGTGGACCAATGAAGCCTACCATCTCTGGTGGGCAAGAAAAATGATTTACTGTTCTATTAATACATTCAGAGTTCTTACTCTGCAGGACTGGCAGGAAGCTTAACCTTAGTTATGTTGAGGGTTTCCACATCCTGTCACCACACCTTCTACTGAGCCATAGTTTGGAGATTTTCTTCCATGCCAGGACTAAGGCATTGAAGAAATCCTTCTGATCACTGATCATCAGTGTGAGGAGGATGCTCTGTGGCTAGCATGTGCTCTGGCGCAGGCTTTGGAAATTGGAAGAAAAGGCGAGTGGCAGCAGGCAGGTGAGACATGCTCTTTATTGTTGGGGGATACAGCAGCGGCGAAAAGCACCTCTGAGAACATGGCGAGCGCTTATATATGGCTCTGAACAATAGTGGCAACATGCCATGGGAAAGCGTGATCACATGGGTTCACATAGGAGATAACACTTCGGTTACATGAGTGTGCTGACTCATGCCTCCCCGAAGGCCAGCTAGTTTGTGGGGGCGGGGGGTTGGTGGCCAGGCCGGAAAAAACACTGCAGCAGTCAAATTAGTTTGGCCTAAGAAACCCGTTGCCTATACAAATGCATTTTCCCTTACAATCAGTCGACAGACGTTACCTGTTCACTGTCCTCTCTGCATAGCCTCCTTAGGTCTGTTGCTCTTCACAGCTTCTATGACATGCCTGGGACATGTCTGCCTCCACAAAGGTCCACATCGATGACACACAACACTCAGCCATGTCTCTTCAGGCTTTGCCACCTCCCCAGAAGGTGCAGGGAACAGTAGATTCCCTCTGCTCAGCTGACCCACGGTGATCTTCTTCTGTCTCTTCCCCCATCAGCCTATAGAAACCTATTTTTTTTGCCTAACTAAAACTTGAATAGAAAAATAGGTAAAAGTTCTGAAAATAGTTTATACACACACATAAAAGGAACTACAGATGGCTTTTAAACACATGAAACAATATTAAACCTCAATCACAGTAAGATCAATGCAAATAAAAATTACAATGAGATATCATCTTTCATTTAGCAAAATTATAGAGATCTGAGGCAAGAGAATACAATGCTGATAGAGATGTGGATAGGTCGTACTTCAGATAAAAGCTGGCTGAAAATTCTTTGTCCTCAGCCCCCAGTTGTTCTAGTCCTTTTAGCCCAGGTGCCAGACATGTGAGTGAAAAGTCTCCAGACAACTCTACCCTCAGCAGCCGTCCAACTGCAAGTGCCTGGGAAACCCCAAGCAAAAACCGTCCAGCTGAGCCCATCAACCCCCAGAACAGTGAGAGGTAATAATAAGTTACTAAGTCAGCAATGGTTTGATACATAGCAGAAGATAACTAGAATACATCTCTTGGTAATATAATTTTACAATAGTTATCAAATTTTTAAATTAATACATGCTTTAACTCAGAAATCTGATACATTTATTCCACAGATATACTGAAACACAAACAAAGTAACATATAACAAGATAAGCTTTGTTTATAATAGCAAAGGACTGGAAACAATTTAAATGTCTCCATAGAGGACAGGTTAAATACATTCTGGTATATAGAAACAATGGCACATACTGCTACTAGAAACAAAGAGGAGTCACAGAATATACTAATATGGAATCATATGGAATAATGTCCAAGTTATTTGTTAACTTTACGGCAAAGTTCAGGAGAGTGTGTTTAATATGCCATCATTGTATGATAAAAAATAATGTGCACATGTATAGACTTGCAAATGCATGGAAAATCGGTAGAAGAATACACAAGAAAATGGGTAACAACAATTACATCTGGGAAGGGGACTTGGACATCTGAAGAAAAAGAAGGGAGAGAAAGACTTTTCACTGTAAACTTTTTCAACTCTGTACCATCAGCATGAATATATTACCTACTCGAATAACTATTTAATAGTATGTACATGATCCAGTCACGCTAATACAATACCCTCATTCTAAAGATGAGAAAACTAAGCTCAGAGAGTTAAGGTGGTTTGTTCAGCATCTGAGAACAGCCTGTAATGGAGCAAGGTCTGGAAATGGTTCCTCACATGTAGCTCTTTTCCTTGGCTAGAATCCCTTAAGTTTATCCTTTTTTAGTAAGCCCTTTCTCTTAGCACCTCCAGGAAGTACATTTTTTTTCTTCCCAGTTTCATCCTGTTTCTACTTCCAGACTAAGTCCCTTAAGACTGAACATATGTGTGTTGCATTAGTTTCCTATTGCTGCTGTCACAAATCATCACAAAATCAGTGGCTTGAAACAACACAAATTAATTTTCTTACAGGACTATAGGCCCGAAGTCCAAAATGAGTCTTACTGGGATATAAACAAGGCGTTGGTAGGGGTGCATTCTTTCTTTGGGCTCCAGGGAGAATCCATTTCTTTGTTTTCCTTTTCCCAGCTTCTAGAGATACCTGCATTCGTTGGTTCATGGCCCCCTTCCTCCATATTCAAATTACATCACTCCAACTTCACTTGTCCCATCTCCTTCTTTGATCATCTTTGATCCTCTTGCCTCCCTCTGTTAAAACGCTTATGATGGCATGGGGCTTACCTGGATAGCACCTACAGGATAACTTCCTCATCTCAAGATCCTTAACTTAATCACATCTGTAAAGCCCTTTTATGACATAAGGTAACATTTATAGGTTCTTTGGATTAGAACCTGGACATCTTTGAAAGGCCTTTATTCAGCCTACCACATTAGCTCTAAATTCAGGCAAGTCTCATGAACACTGTCTGTCTCAGGTTCTCCATCTATAAAACAGGGATAATGCTACTTATTTTGTGTGGTTACTGTGCAGATTATATATAAATTAATATATTTAAAGAGGATGAAACACTGCCTGACACATTGAAAGCACTGGAAATACATTATTTGTACTAGTTGTTGTTTTCCTGACCCACTAGTTGACTAGCATGTTAGAGCTTTTCATCAAGAGGATTGATAATCTCTTATTACTTCCTTTAGACCTAACATACACTTAGGATACAAAAGAGAAGATTTTACTTAATTTTAGCAAAACACACTCTAACAAAATCAGTTTTGAGGGAAAAATAATACAACAGATGAATAGAATTAATTTAGGATAATGGTTAACATTTTATATAGTCTCTTTCATCTGTGCGCTTTCAAGTATATAACATACACTGTGAGCCCCTGTAACCAACCCAAAGTGTTTATTGAGAATGTACTATACGCAAAGCCCTGTGCAACATGGATACAAAAGGCGGTGACACTGTCTTTAGGTAATCCTAGATTTTGACAGCTGAGAGTCTCAAGGAGACCAACCTGCAGAGTGCCATGCTTTTGGAACCAGACCTGAGAATGGGGCCAGGAGATGAACTACAAGCAAGAACAAAATGGGAAAGTAAGACACCACACTCTAGAATATTATATGTACTAAATGACTGTAAATGCTGAGAGATTTCTGATTAGGGAGTGCCCTGGTAAAATGCATTGATCAGAAAAGGCATAAAGGAATGCACAAATTTTGGATAAAGAGAGAGTAAATAAAGAAAAGGGAAAAGATAGTTTTGAATATGAGCAAAGACAAAGAATAAAACATCCCAGACAAGTGCTGGAGAAAGTTCGCAGTGAGTAGTTTATTTGTACTGGAAAGCATAGAAAGCAAGCCAATGACTTCTGCGTAGCATACACTACAGGGTGGGGATGGGAGAGAACTCTGTATTGGGGGGATTTGCTCCTTCTCTTTCACAGTGCAGGGTCAACTCCACATGACGTCCCATCTCCCAAGTCACTCCTGATACAGCAGGAAGAAGCTAAGCAATTAGTGGCCAAAATAGCTCATTTGAGAAGAGGGTAGAGACAGAATTGTCTTTCTGGGAGCTTGAGACGTTACATGAGTTCTGCTTTCTGATACTACAATGGTACATACCTACAACATAGAGTTCAACAACAAAGCTAGGGCCCAGGAAAGTCTGATAACTAATCTTTGAAAGATATCCGTGGTAATTACTACTATACAATGATTAGATATTTAAAATATGCTAAGAACTGTGTTATCACTTACTTTACACCAGTCCTTTGAAAGCCCCTCTGAGGCAGGCATTATTATCTCCATTTCACGGAATGAGAAGCCAGAAAGACAGCCAAGAACTTAGTGTACATCCCCTCCTAGCTGGGCTGAGCCCCACACATTTCCCACCCATACCATAGCAGCCTCTCACCATTCCGTGGTGGATCCTGGAAAAATGCAGCAAATTCTTTTCTGGTTTGCTTCTGTTTCTTGAAGAATCTTGCAATAGATTTCTGTGAACTGAATAAAAGACCCAGAAAGGCAGAAATAACATCAATGCTGAATAATCTCTATGTTGAGTGATCTCAAAACCATGAAGCTATTAATGGATCCCTCTGCATTTACACCTGAGAAACTGGGAGGATGGAAGCAGCCTTCCTTTTTCCATTTGCATTCTCCAATCAGACACAGCTGAAGCAAGGGATATTTCTCTGAGGTGCACAGTCCGAGGAAGTGGTGAAGCTCAGGGAGTCAGGAAAGGTGTGGGGTAGACAGCAGAGGATGTATTAGGAACCATTCTATTCTCCTATTGCCAGGCAGAAACAGCTGTGCAACAGGTGGGCACCCCAGGACCCCACATAGTTCTGTCAGGGCTAAGAGGACCCAAAAGGTCTAGGCCATCAGCTTATTGGCTGCTGCCTCTACTGCTTGAAGAAATGAATGCCTTCTCTATGAATAAATTTGTCAAATTGAATTTAAAATTTCAATAAAATTCTTCCCCACCTCAACTCCCTGCCTTCTAAAGCAAAAGTTGCCAAAATGTATGGCTTTGTGGTACCCTCAGCAATTTTATCACCTCTCAGGCCAAAAGAAATACTATTTTATTTTATTTTATTTTAGACAGAATCTTGCTCTGTTGCCCGGGCTAGAGTCCAGTGGCGTCATCATAGTTCACAGCAACCTCCAACTCCTGGGCTCAAGCCATCCTCCTGCCTCACCCTCCTGAGTGGCTGGGACCACAGGTGTGCACCACCACACCTGGCTATTTTTTTCTATTTTTAATTGCCCAGCTAATTTTTTATTCTATTTTTAGTAGAGATGGGGTCTCACTCTTGATCAGGCTGGTCTCGAACTCCTGAGCTCAAGCAATTCTCCCACCGGGCCTTCCAGAGTGCTAGGATTATAGGCGAGAGCCACCACACAGAATACTTAATATTAATAGTTATGCTTATTAAGTAGTTAGGGCCAAATGATTTGATAAGTATTTATGTCTTACCAATGTAGTAGCCATTTGAAAAAATAATACGCGTAAGAGAAAAAAGACAATATTGTCATTTTGCTCCTTAAAGGCCACAACTACTAAAGGGATGCGTGTGCTCATAGCTGCTTGAGCGCTGGACTTCTCAAACCTCAGACACCACCACCCTCATATCTTCATTTCCTGGTTACCCATTGATTTTTTTTTTTTTTTTTTTTTTTGGTTTACATCTATTGGCATACTCATTGATTTTTCTAGGGCTAATTGCGTTTTATCACAGCAACAGCTGAAAATTCAATTTCACAAAAATATTATATAATGGGAAAGAATGCAGTCTGATTTAATGTTAAAACTGTGAACTACCTTGAGCTTCGAATTTACTGATACCACTGTGATCCCCAACGAGTTCACTGAGGGCACCGAGGCACACAGTTTGGGAATCACGATGACCTGAAGGTTAAGCTATTAAAGTTGAACTCTCAGAAGAGTAAGTCAAGTGGAACTCCCTCATTTTCCCTGGGGGAGATCTATTCTGGAGCGAGATCATGAAAGGAAGTAGCAGCCAGGTGCTAAGACCCACCACTGCTATTCTCCTGCTCTGTTCCTTCCCTGCCAGCCTCTCAGGACAGAAACGCCACCCCTTGCCACTGTCTGGCATTGAAGTGGCAAGTTTTGAAATACAGTTAGTCTCTCTCCCTGAGAAAAACAATAAGGCTTTTCATTAATATAATCCTTTCAAAAAACAAAGGTGGAAAGAGAGCTAGAATTATAGATAATTGGATCAGGGCCCATCTCCACCACCCCCCTAAGCAACATTGCGCAGGTCATTTACTGTTTCCAAACTTTAGTTCTGGAGATAATCTCTGCCCATGTGAAACCCAATACTTTAGTAAAAACTGTATAAGACATTTGAATGAGTCAAAATTTCTCTAACTCAATGTGTATAAGAATCACTTGAGGGCCATGATTAAAACGCAGAAACCAAGGCTCTACTCTCAGAGATTCCAATGTAGTGGGTCTACCGTGGGGCCCGGGAATCTGTCCTTTTAACCAGCATCTCTCCAGTGATGCAGAGTCAGGTCGGTCCGGAAACTCAGAAACACTAATTAAAAGTATTGCTTATTTATATAGTTGCAGATATGTAATTCCATTCCCTCAGCAACCTTTGAAAGTACTTTGAACTGGTATTATCTTCATTTTATGGATGAGAAACCGGAGACTTTAAAAGCGTGATGACTGGCAGCCCCAGATCTTCTGTGCAGGTGAGGCCTTGGTGTGGCAATCTGGCCAGAGGGCTGGAGGACTGGTTTTGTAGACACTGCTGCATAGCAGGTACATTGATCGTACTTCGATTCAATGGAGCTCGAAGCTGCTAATGACCTCTCCCACACCCACACCTTGCCCCTTAGCCTTGTCCCATTAGAGGCCCGCTTAACTTCTCTCAGTCACTGTGCAGCACAGTCAGAACCACAGCCAGGCCTTCTGGTCCAGTTATCCAACCATTCCTGCCTTACATTGGCACTAGGTTTGTTTTCGGAAATACAACACCTGCCTGCATTTATGCTATCTTTTTAGTTAGCACTCGACCCTTAGTAAATCAAGAAAAGTAATGCGTTCTTTAAAAATAAAGTATTTAATCAAGGGTTAGGGACCTATTTTTCTAGACACCTACTTTGGCTACCCTAGGAGGGGTCATTAATCAATATAATAATGATAATTGTTATTACTACTACCATGTCAGAGTTAATAAAAGATCTACCTTACTGATCTTTTATTCTGTGGCACATAGTGTGCTAAACTCTTTACACATAATATGTCTAATCCTTATAGCAGCACAATCAGATAAATGTCATATTTCCGTCTCATAGATGAGGAACTGAGACACAGAGACACTAAATAACTCGTTTAAGTTCACATGGCTCACTACACAGACTCATCATTTAAAACCAGGTCTGCGTGACTCTAAAGCCCTGATATTTTCTCTGTGTCACTTGGTCTCCCTGTGTTAGTTGGTAGTCATTACACTAATGATCAGAGAGACTGAATATGCCTGATCTATAACATCCATCTATATAAATGTTTGTCCACTAAGCTATATATTCCTTGAGGACAGAAAGTCATTCATTGTTAGGTATCCCCCCTACCTAACAAAGTGCCTGCCACATAGCAGCTGCTCAATAAATGTTTAATAAAATCATTTTTAATTTGTTGAATGTATAGAAATTTCTAATATTTGAGACAAGCATACTTTAAAATGTTTTTAGTTTTTCCCAGTCAACAAAAGCCTTGACCTCTAGAAAAAGTCTTTGCCAGGCTACAGTTTTTACAAAATATAAACCTTTCTTTGTTTCCCAATAGTTGAGCTGAAAGTAACTTTCTCACAGTTAGGGAAGGATCATGAGGTCACTCAGTCCACCCTGGAATGGAATGCCCACTTGTTGCTTGTTCAGGGAACTGATGATGCCAACAATTCTTTGTCTTTGGTATAATCAGACTCTGAAGTGTGTCCAGGCCTCTCAGTTCAGGCTGCCAGTGCTGGCAGCATCACTTCCAGATAATTGACCTCGGTTCTGCTGACTCGGAAAGTCAGCTCCCAGAGGCAGACAGGGCTCCTATTCAGATGGGACCAATGTTTCTTAACCTTTTATTTGGGGGCAGGGGAGGAGATTCATGAAACTCTATGAAATAAAAGGAGATTCATGTGAACTCTGACGCCAATGTCAATGAACACTTAAAATAAGATTTTGAAAGTAAACTGTAACGCAAAGCCAAATATTTTCTTTCCCTCTTCTGAAATATTTTCTACTGGGAATGAATTGAGTTGGGTAAGGTATAGTTTTCAGTGGCTTATCTAATAAACTGACAGACAACAGAGTGATTTTTGATGCTGCTTATGACCCAAAACATTATTCAGCAGCAGCTTGTCCATGGTTATTTTTTTCATTCTACCGTTGGCGTTGGCACATCTGGAAAAAGTTTATAGTCCCATCAAAGATAAGCACAAGACTAGATGCAGTGGCTCATGCCTATAATCCCAGCACTTTGGGAGGCCTAAGCAGGAGGATCGTTGACGTCAGGAGTTCAAGACCCACCTGGACAACACAGCAAAACCCTGTCTCTGAAAAAAAAAAAATAGAAATATTAGCCCAGTATGGTGGTGTGTACCTGTAGTGTCAGCTACTCAGGAGGCTGAAGGCAGGAAGATCACTGTGCCCAGGAGTTTGAGGTTGAAGTGAGCTATGATAACAACACTGCACTCCAGCCCAGGCAACAGAGAGACCCTATCTCAACAAAACAAAACAAAACAAAACAAACAAAAGACAAACACAGGTTAAAATAAAAAGAAATTGAGTCTGGAAGTTTGTTAATGACAATGCCTATTGCAAAAAAAAACTATATAATATACTTTTATTTCCACTAATTGAGCTTGACAAGCTATCACAAATTTCACACCTCAAATTCTATGTAATTAACAAGGGGTTCTAATCGCTTCCTCCACATTTAAAGGCAGCAATGCATGCTGAGTTAGAGAATAAGAAGAGTCTCCCTACAGCCATTCTCAGAGTCAAAACAGTGTTCTGACCACCATATTTACAAGTGCTTTTGACTTTGCAGTATCTGCAGCTACAGATAACATACACAAAGTGTCCCCAAACAGTTTCTTGGCAAAACCAGTTTGGAAACTTTATGTTACTCATAAGGCATGTTCCTCTTTTGTAATATAGCACCTTATGAAGATTCACAAGGCCAGGAAAAACTGTACCCTGTCTGGTATTTTTAGATCAGAGGTGGAATAATAAAGGAATGTGAACTGATAAGACTATAAAGATAAGATGTTCTATTAAGTTGTTGTTGAGGCAAATTGGCCTTCACCCAAAGGCCTTCTCTTTCCTCCGGCAAATATCACTTTACCTTTTTACAACCAAGAAAACCAAACTTTGGAGAATTTACCCAATATCACCTAGCCAAGATGAGACAATAAACTCAATCCAGTGATTTCATATCCTAATACTACACTGACTCTAACATTTTTTTCCTTAATTATACGTGAAAAATATAATTGTTTAGTTATTTCAGATACCACGGGAGGCAACATTAATGTGAATAATACAGTGTAAATAAAAGAAATGTTTCCTTAAAGTTTGGAATGTGTTTCTATAGCTATGTTTGGATATGAATGTTGCTAATACTCTGAAAATTCATAAAACTGCCTCACTCCCCAAAGCCAAGATAGGTAATTATCTTGATTTCAAAGCAAATCTCGTATTTATTTCCCTTTCAATGACTTTTGGATTTGTAACTCCCAAACTACCAAATGAGATCAATGTACTTATGGGAATAAAAGAACGGCTTTGAAATCAGGATTGCCTGGAACACTTGAGGGGTGTACATAGGAAAGGTGAAAATGTTAACAGAGAAGTTACTAAAACTGAGTCAATGAAAACGTCATGGGAAAGTTAAAGGCAAACGAATAAGTCCTTTTTTTTTCCTCCGCATTCCCGGGACTAGGCAGGTGATACTTTAATGACAACATGCCTAGCTATTTCTAAATCACCGAGGAGACAGAAAAATGTTTGGAACTAAAAAAGCCGCAGAACTAACTAATTTGCAATGGTGCTTTTGGATTGAAATGTTATATTCTAAGTTTCTGAAAGAATTACACTTTATAGCCAGCTAAAGATGTTGGAAGGGAATAGACATATTAAACAACTTGACAAATATTTTCCTATCTACAGGGAAATCACTAAAATGCCTCAGCATACGATAACAATGGAAAATCTAGGTAAAACTGTTTTATACAATATAGGGTTGTGGTTTTCATTAAATAATAATAAAACATCAAACAAAATTAAATCAACAATAAAAGCAGTGTACACTTTTAGAAAATATAAAACAAATTTTTAAAAGAAAATTTAAAAATTCAACATACTGAAAGGTAAACAGCAAAAGCAAATCCCAAACCTCCCCAAACACAAATAATGATAACATTTTGATGTCTTTTTCTTCTTATATTTTTTTCAGACATGGGATTTGGGTGGGTTTTTTTTGCATATATAATTGAAATCCTACAAATCTATATATCTGCTTTGCATTCTGTGTGAATTTAGCTTATTTTATGTAACCATTCCCTTATAGTCAGGAATACAGTATATTTTAATTTTTTTCAAATATAAGACACATTGTTGTGAACATCTTTGTACACATACTTTTCTGCATTTATTATTATTTATTCAGGATACATTCCTAGCAACAATTGCTAGCAAGAGGATCAACATATGTAAATAATTTAAAATTTTGATCACTATTACAAATCATATTTCATTGGTTCTATGATGCACATTTTTTCAAATTTTAAAATCTCTGAAATTGGGGGACAATATACAACCCATGGCGTGAAACATCACTTTCTGCCAGAGAGCAGTTTTCATTGCCTGAGTATGTATGAACTCAGTGGTTACACCTGGTGACAACAACTGGATCATTGTATCCCTCCACATCTTGGTCCACAAGCCTGTTAGGGATCATTTGAAGAACAATAACAGTCTTGGTTATTCTCTGAAAACTTTTTATTGACACCTTCTAGCAAGATCAAGGAAGCACATGTTAAAATTTACATAATGGGTTTTAGCCACCTGGAGCTTTCATTGAAGGAAGTAACACTTTATCCTTGATGGCACAGAAGACACAGTTGTGTAGAGAAATGTGGACATAAACAACTCCAAGTAAACGGGTAATATGGAGAGCTGGATTCTGAATATAAAGAGATTTGCTTGTATTTTTATTTTTATACAGGCACTAGAAGTAAAAATAATAAAAAGTTCATGTCTAAAGAATTCTAAAATAACTCAATATCATAATAAATATAAAACAGATATTATAAATGACAGGAAATCATTGTATCAAAGCACCATGGCTCCCTTCCTTCCTTCCTTCCTCCCTCCCTCCCTCCCTCCCTTCCTTCCTGGCTCAGGCTAGAGTGAGTGCCGTGGTGGCATCAGCCTAGCTCACAGCAACCTCAAACTCCTGGGCTCAAGCAATCCTTCTGCCTCAGCCTCCCAAGTAGCTGGGACTACAGGCATGCGCCACCCTGCCTGGCTAATTTTTTCTATATACTTTTAGTTGGCCAATTTCTTTCTATTTATAGTAGAGACGAGGTCTCACTCTTGCTCAGGCTGGTTTCGAACTCCTGACTTTGAGCAATCCGCCCGCCTCGGCCTCCCAGAGTGCTACAATTGCAGGCGTGAGCCACAGCGCCCGGCCTCCAAAAGTTCTTTATTTTGGGGAGGTCTCTCTCCTGCTAAGTGGACACCCAGGACTGAGGAGGGGATATAAGCCAATTTGTCAGGGGTAATCTTCTGCCACTTCCTAGCTACTTTTTTGTGCCCCCTGCAAAACTCCACTCCAACCCAGAAAGAGACAAGAGTGGCCCAAGACTAAGCATGGATTCTCAGGGTTGGGGGAGTAGGCAAGGTTGATACCCAGGGGTCTCCTGGGGTACAGAAGGCACACTCACTTCTCAAGGGGTTTAGGCCAAAGACACTCAGTACCCCATTAGGGATCAGGTTCCATGAACTGATCTGGGCAAGTCCGAGGGGAAGCAAAAGCAGATCCGGAACTGTCTTTTGTATCCGCCCTCACTCCTGAGTCTGGGGAGTTGATTTCAGAGCTCAGCAATAAATTGAATTAAGGGTAATTACAGGCCTGATCCACCATCTCACTCTGTGTATTCTCCCCAGCAGGGACGGGGAGGGGAGACTGGTCCCAGACTGGGTCCAAACAAATGTTCCCCATCCCTGAGTTTCTGACAGCTCTCAGGCCACAGCAGGGCCATAGGGATAACTGCTCCTCCCTGGAGATTTGCAAACAGCCCTGTGTTGCAGGGGGTGGAGCCTGGGCCCCAGTCACATAACTGTCCGAGGTGAGAACTCTGCAGAACTCAAGCAGAGACGTCAGGAGATTGGACGCTGGGCACAGTCCTCAGCACAGGGATTGAAGGAAGTCTTCTAAACCACTGATGCTGAAATAAGACTTTAATGCGCACAAAGAAACCTCACATTAGTGACACAGCGAGGGAGGAAGGAGGGTGGGGAGGACTGAGGCCCCGGAGGGCCCAGGAGGCCCAGGGAAACCAGAGCTATGGAGACAAAGGCCTTAGGGAAGAGGAGATGGCTGGGAGGGGAGGAGAGCTAAGGGTGGGCCAGGCAGGGAGAGGCATCCCTGGCAGAGCGGGGACAGGGGCAGGGGTGGAGCAGGCTCTTGCTTCATCAGGCTGGTCAGCATTTGGCCCTCCCCTGGCCTTGATTCTTCGCTTCCTCCAGTTCCCTGAGCCCTGGTCACCGCCTGCTGAAGCGCAGAGCCCTGGGCTGTCCCAACCCTGCTCCTTTAGATATCTTTCCAGGGGCTGCAGTACTGGGCCTGTGGCAAGGAGAAAAACGGGCTGTGATGGCCTGGGCCCCACAGCTGCCCAGTGCCCTGAAACTCCCTGGACTCGCAGTTTCCACTCAACATCCATCACAGGCTACCTCACTGAGTGAGCAGGACTCCTGGGGCTCACAGCCCAGGCGAGGAGGGGCTGGTCAACAGGCCTGAACGGTCTGCCAGGGCCCCTTTACTCACTGCCTGCAGGTGCAGGAAGTGTAAAAGGAAGGTGGTACCTGCCCCCACCAGGCTACCAATCACTTTTCCTTCTTTTCATGACAAGCACACTACTTCCCACCAGAGACTAGTGTGATCTAGTTCCTTGGGGACTGAGGGTGAGGTTTGCTCTCCAGCTTTCTCAGAGACTTGTGAAATCTGAGACTCAAGCCACAGCCTGTGGCCAATGTGTCAGTCCCAAGTCAGAGGTTACAGGGGAGGGACGAGAGGAGTCAGAGGAGAAGCAAGTTGACAGCTGAGTAGCACTGGGGCTGGGGACATGGCCCTGCTCATCTGCATCATGGGCTGGGGGCTCAGGAAGGAAAGAGCCTCTAAGCCAGCCCAGCTGGTGCTGCTTGTTGGAGAGACTGAGGCAGAAGGGAGGGTGCCGGAGCAGGGGCTGGACTGTGGCTAGGTTGGTGGGCTTGGGAGTCAGGCTGGCTCTGGGCCCTGATTCTGACATTTCCGCAAGCTGCCTTTGTGATGGGGCAAGCCATTTTTAACCTCTCAGGGCCTCTGGTTAGTTTGTTCATCTATAAAATGGGCTCCTAACAACCTGCCTCATGGGGGTTTATCTGGGTTCACATAGAAAGGAGTCTTCATACAATAAATGTTAGCTATGGATATTATTACCTTGGGGGATGGGGCAGGGAAGCCTGGGAGCTTCCTCCTAACAGAGTAGGAGGCCAGCCTCAGGCCTGCAGGACAAGTGGGCAGAGGGTGGACAGCTGGTGCTTCTGGTGCCCCTTCCTGGCACCATTCATGACAAATTGGTACTCCTGGCCCAGGCTCTTCCCTCTCTGGGGCTGCTTTTCCTTGCATTTGGCTCAGGAGTAGGCTTCTCTGTGTCCCCCAAACCCCACCCCAGCCTGGCACTGGCTTCTAGGTAAGAACGGTGAAGGCTCCCAGGCATCCTCACCCTGCCCCTACACTGCCCTCTCCACCCATGTCCTGGCCAGGAGCTCAGCAGCTGCAGTGGGGGAGGTCATGCTGCTGGCTTGGCCAGCCCTGCCTGACCACTTCCCTCCCCTTCCAGGTCTGGGGACTGAAGGGGCACCACCTGGGGCTGGCAGTGGGCCAGCAGCTCCTGCCAACGGATGTAGGTCTGGGCAGCCAAGTCCTTGAGTTTGGTGCGGTGCATGGCCCGGGGGCTCTCCCGGATATGGGTGCTGATGTGGCGGTCCAGCTGCATGCACAGCAGCTGCAGCTCGCCCTGTGGAGGGAGAGGCCGAGGCTGTGGGTGAGGGTGTGGCATGCCAGGCACAGCCAAAGGGGATCAGGAGAACAAAGTCAGAGAAGGAGAGGGGCATATTTGAATGACTGCTCAGCAGCTGGGCAGGAAAAAGAGGAGAGAGCCAGTGCAACTGTTGAGGCATGGGTCAGTGTCCCTGGGGAATGGCCTATGGGACACTGTGGGGAGGAAGAGGCCATGGCTTCCTAGACTGGCCTCCTTCTCAGCCTCCCACTCTTTGCGGCTCCTGACAGTGGGTTGGGCTCCAGCCCGGCCAACCCTACCCCACCTGACCCCACCCTAGCATCTTGTGAGACTCACCCATTGGTCTGGAGTGATGTCCTGGCAGCTGACCACCATCCCGGCCAGTGTCAGGAGGCTGTGGCACAGGTAGCAGGCCTGGAGAATGAGCACAGCAAGAGCTGAGAGCTGCTTCCCTAACTCCGCCCCAGAGCAGCACAGTGTCTACTCCTTCACCAGGAGATCCTGCTTTCAGCCCAGCGGCCCCCAGGCGGGGATGCAGCCCATCATTCCACCTCCATCTTCAGGGAGGCCTGGGTGAGGAGGGCTCCAGGCCCCCTCACTCAGAGCTGGGAATCCCCCCAGCAGGCTTTCCTAGGTTTCCCTCTGATGAAGTGCTGTCCTCCCTTCCTTCAGAAAAAGAAGGAATCTCTGCCACCCAGAAACCCACAGTATCCTCCAACCTTGTCCTGGGGCTCCAGCAGAAAGAGCGCTCTCGGGAAGGGGCCACCCACTCTGACCTCTGGGCAGTCTCTGTTCCCTGAGGCACCCACACCTGTGGACACTGCAACCAGGGTACCACTATCCCTCACAGCACCTCTGTGCAAACAGTGAAGGGAGCCCCTCTGGGGGGACATGGCCCATGGGTACACAGTTTCTGCATTCTGCTTGCCCCCGGCAGAATGCCACCTGCACAACACAGGCACGGCCTGCCTGGACAGTCAGACCTATTGACAGGAAGAGGCAGGTCAGGAGAGAGGAGTGGATGGGAGATGGTTTGGGTTAAGCACTTGCACACCTTACCCGTCAATGCTGCCCTCATTCTTGCCCCTTGGACACTCTCAGAGGTGAAAACAGGACACAGACCAATTCCATCTGATCACAGATGGTTTGATCCCAGGGTACCTTGGATGCTGTTGTGTCATTTATGAGACATTTGCCTGCTGCTCAGAGAAAATGAGATACAGGGAGCATCGCAAAGACAGATGAAGCTCCTGAGGGGAAGACAGCCTGCCCCTGGCACCCTAACTGCTGTCTGTGGGTGACCCCTCCCTCACTCAGAGGCTCCCGCTGCCTGTCCCCTTCGGATTCTTTATGTCCAGGATCAGGAGGGTGGCAGCCCAAGGATAAGCAGAGGTGGGAAAGGCAGGCTCTAGAGATGGCCAGCTGGTAAGAATAGGGCCAGAGCTCAGAACCAGCCCAAGGCCCCCGTGCCCCAGCTTCCTTGCCTTGTCATCTCACCCTCTCAAAGCACCAGCAGCAGCCTCTTCCCACAGACCCAGGAGCCTGCTTAGGACAGAAGTCAGAGTCATTTCTGAGGGCACCCAACTTGGCACTATCAACTGACTTCTTGGGCCCAAACACTACGGTGCAAAATCCCAAGGACAGAGGCCATTTGGGGTCCCCACTAGCTGCACCTCCCCTGCCTAGGACCCAGCCTGCTCTTCAGCACAAAAGCAAAGGCCCACAGGTTACTTGACTCCAAAGGCTGACCAGACCCGGTGGCCTTGCCCACGGCAGACACAGAGGAGACACAGGGAGGGGAGCCAGGTGGCTGCTGGGTGTACCTCCAGGAGGGCTGCCCTGGGGTGGAGAAGACCCAGCCTCTCTGAAGCCTCGCTCCACCTGCTGGGGCCCTGCAGCTGCCCATGCACCGGGGGCCCAAGTCACCCAGCCAGGCTGGCTTGCTGGTGAGCCACTGCTTGTCCTGGGAATGGTACTCGGTGGCTCCTTGGGCTCCCCTTCCCTCCAGCCTGGCCTTGCCCTAGGGAGGGTCCACGGCCTTTGGGACTCCTTCCAGCCTTTGCAGTCCTGGCAACAGCTCATTGGCCCCTTCTTATAAAGCAGGCTCAGGCCTGTGTGCCAGACACTGCCATGACTAAGACACAAGGGCATATACAAGGACATTAGAGGGAGAAAGAAGGCAATCATTTGGTGGTCAAAAAATACCGAACTTCAGCTTCCCCCCTCACCAGAAGGAGAAAGGGTCTTTCTAGGGTTTGTTTATTTTTTTTTTTGAGGGGGTGGGGAATAAAACTTAGTGGCTGTGGGGAAGAAGTGACTAAGCTAAAGAGGGCCTCAGAGAAACAGTAGGATTTGAGGCAGAGATGCCCTGTGGGGGTGGAGGCAGGAGATTACACCACCAGACGGATGGATCCCGAGGGCTGATGCAAGAAACAGAGGCAGGGCACACTGGGGACTAGAGGCCAGGTGGGCAGGAGCAGGGGTGGCCGAGGGGCCACCTGGGGACAGGGCTGGCAGCAGAGAGTCGTGGGTGATGGAATGTGGCCATATCCCATATTGGTGGGATGAAATATACCAGCGTGAAAACGGGGCTCGCTCTGGAAGACAGAATTGTAGGATGTCCTATATCTTTCTTTTTAAGATTATTTCTCTACAATGCGTGTGCTTTACTCATATAATGAGAGTACAATGAAAGTCAGTTTTTAAGGGAAATTTTAACAAGACACTGCCAATTATAACTGACTGAACCTAACTGGGTTTGGGGTGGGTGTGGGGCAAGGAAGAGGGACATGACTTTGAAGAGAAGCTGAGGCCCTTCCTTGAGAGGGCCAAGCCCTTGGGGTTGAGCAAGCTAATGGTGAGATGTGGCAGGGGATGCCGAAGAAAATACCGAAGGGCCATGGGACAGGTCTTGAGGGTGGCTGGGGGAGGCACCCCAGGGCTGTCTGCAGGCAGGATGTGCTAGCCTGGGAGGGGAGAAGGGGGACTGGCACCTTCCAGATCTTTCACTTGTAAACATTCCCAGCACCTGAGGGGCCCAATTCACTGGTGGAGGTCTCTGTACAGAGGCCTGGCTGCAGAACTTATCTTCCCAGGCGGAGGAGGAGAAGGAGGAGGAAAAAGAGGTGGCAGTGGGGGCAGAGCATCCTTGAGGTGGGGAGGGTGGACCTCAGGATGGAGGTGTGCCCTGGAGGAATACCAGGGAGGAAAGTCTGTCAGCAGGATTTACTCCATGCAGTGGGGATTCACTGGTTTCACAACTTGGTTCTTATGCTGATTCCCATAATAGAATCTGCAGGGAAAATCCCAGGAAAACTACTCCAATGTGTTATTTTGGAAGGGGGAGGGGCTGGGGATAGCACGTAGGAAATGGTAGTCCTGAAGAAAAGCCCCGTTAACCACACTTAATAAGCTGCTTTTCCCAAAGGGAAAAAAATAAACCTGCCACTGCGTGGAGGTTGGGTGTATGTTTTCCTCCCATTTGAGATGCTCCCTGTGGTGAGGAGAGGGCCTTTAAGGAAGACTCTGACCCAATTTAAAGGAATAATTTTCCACCTGTGGCCAGAAGTCATGACAAAGCCTGCAGCTGCGCAGATCCCCTCCCTTGGAGCACCTCTGGTGGCTTTGCCAGAGCTGGGCATCCAGTGGAGCTTTTGAAAAAAGGCTTCATTATTGGCATAGGAAGCTCACAGACTTCTATCTCCTTCTCTCACCTTCCAGACAGAGGGTGAAGAAGTCCCCACCTTCCCCCTACTCCTCCTCCATTTGTGTGAAGGTCACAGGCACAAAACATCAGCAGAAACTGGGGGGTCTGTGGCCAGGAGCAGGCAGAAATGCAAGGGCAGGCCTGAAGCATAGTTTGCAGTTTGGGCAGGGGTGGGCCAGCGAGGGGCTGTTCCCAGCAGGAGGAGAAGTAAACAGCCAGGTGTGAGCTGTGCTTCCTGCTCCTTCCCTCCCTCCCTCCCTGGTGTGACCAGCCCCTGAACTTAGCAAGTCCTCTCCTGTCCTGGCTGGCACCGCAGAGACGGGTTCCTCCGTCTTGCCTTTCAAGACACCGGGAGGGGAGGCTGAGCAGAGGCCGAGCTCCTGCCCACTCACCTGCCTTGCCCATTCCTTCACCACTGGGAATGCCACGTGCCTGAGGGAGGCCCTTCCAGGTCTCTCAGGACTGCCTGCTGTAGGGGGGACGTCAGTGTAGCTTCAGAGTTAGCCCTCTGTGGATTGTGGGGGCTATGCTTTCCTAGGCCTCAGGACCTTGTCTGAAAATGGGGCCCTGATCAGTTAGGGTAGCCCAGCTCTACCCCCTCTGGAGGTAAGTGGAGGCTCGGAAGCCCCAACAGGAAATGAGACCCAGGAAACCTCAGTCAATAACGTGGGGAGAGGCAGAGTCTGAGGGTGAGGAATGAGACGTGCCTGAACCCAATACTGACAAGATGGGACCATCCCCTGCTGCCGCTGCCAGTAAGTCCTGCAGCTTCCATCTTCTGGGTCTCTACCCAGAGTCTGGCAGGCTGGCTTTTCCCAGAAGTTCCGCACAGGATGCCTCATTCCTGGATCTAGAGCCTAAAGTGGGCCATACCCTCCCCCTGGGGAAGGATGACAAGGATGAGTGATAGTAGACAGCCTACTGGGACTGTCACCAGAGGAGGGGAAGGTCAACGTCTCCATGTCTGGTTTAGCTGGCTCTGACCCCAGGAACCCCCTGCTAAGACTCCCAGGTCAAGCGGGATCCATTAGCAGCACTTTTATCATAAGACAAAAGGAAAAAAGGGTGGATGTTTCCCAGGAACTTCATCATTTAGAAAATTCCCCTCTAGCTAATGCCAAAGGCAGAGGCTGTGGCCTGTGTAATTTATGCTGAAGAAGGCAGGAAAGGGGGAGGGAGAGGCTCTCCCAGGAAGCTACTTGCTCTGGACAGAACATCATGGTTTCTCCCACCTCGGGTCATGACCAAGAATCCAGCCTTACCCTGGGCAAGTCTTCAAACCAAGCCCTTTTCCTGCAGGCTGCCAGACAGGGTGGGGATGGCAGATCTTGCCATTGGCAGGAGGGCCCTGTGGGAGCAGGTCCAGCCAGGCTTTGGGGCAGCTGTTGTGGTGGGGAAGAACCAAGGCTGACCCAGGAACACCTGCTAGGAAGGACCAAGACAAATCCAAAGGACATGGCTCAACCAGCCAGGCTGCTGGGGCCCAGGGGCTCTCCTAACAGGTGTCCTTGCCTCTCACTTAGGAAGCTGGCCCTGAATGCCTGCTGCTGCTGGGCTGTCTGCCTGGCACCCCAAGACCCCAGAGCAGCCTCTTTTGTTTTTGCCTCTCCATACTCACAGGCTCTGGGCGGTGCCACCCTGGGGAACATGCATTCAGCTCCAATCTGCCTGGGCTGCTGTCAGCCCAGTCTCAAGGGCCTGGGGGTCCAGTCGAGCCAGATGACTGACCCCAGGAGAAGAATTCTGCCCTAGATGCCATCATTGCCATGCGTTGGTCCCTTAAGGGACTTCAGGGACTTAGATGTAAGCACATGTACTGAAGATCAACTCTAGAAACAATCTAGCGTGGGAAAGACTGAAACTGTGCTGGTCTACCTTAGGCCATTTCAGACCTAAGGCTAGAGCTGGGCATGATCCTTCTTTTTCCTTCTTTAATAAATTTAAACCTATATAGCCCCACTTCATAGCTTCCTGACCCAGCGGGGCATGCAGAAAGGGCCTGGTGATCCACATGTTCTCAGATGTGGAGGCTGACGCTGGAAAAGGTCCCTGTCCAGTCTGGGTGGGTCTGATCCAGAAGCACACATCTTGGCTCTCACCCTTCAGCAGGACAAGCTCCCTGAGTGTGCATGTGGGGGGTGTCTCTAAAGGGGATTGACACTGTGGACATCCAAGAGCAAGGGCTTCTGCACCCTGAACCAAGGGTCCACAGGCCTCCTAGAGGCAGGACAGGCAAGGCCGAGGCCACTCCCCCCAGGCAGTGGAATGTCCTTTGCAGCCTGAGCCCCAAAGGCTTGATACAGGTACTCCACCACAGGTTGGGCATACAACAATTAGTCATGAGCAATCCTGAGGTAGGGCTACTTGCAGGCCTCAAGCCAAGAGCCTCAGTATGGGGAAAGAGCCAGAGCCAGATGAGAGAGGATGAATTTGTCTCGGTACACCCCATCTGAACCTGTCCAGGAGTGTGGCACTAGCCATCATTGCTAGGCTGTCATTTCCTCCCTGCCCCCATGAGCAACCTGCATGACCTACTCCCCTCGCCCAGGCGGTTCTCCTTCCAAAGTTACAACCTCTGACCTTGGCTTTGGCAGGCACTAAATAAGCAAGCAGAGGGCTGCATCCAAAGTTCTGTTCCCAAAGAAAAGCCGACTTGGGAAGCGACTCTGACCAGGACAGATCACCGGTCATAAGCTTTAGTGAGAAGGAAATGACAAGGACACATGAGCAACCACTAGGAACCGGGCGAGTGACACAACACCTCTTCCTAACCCAGGGTCCCTGAAGACAGAAGGCCGAGAGGCCAGAGAGCAGACGTCATACATGGAGCCTGCCAGACTCATCACGGGCTTTGACAGGCAGGACACCCAGTTCTGTAAATGAAAGTGCTTGTTGGGTGTGGGGGTGGGTGGAGCCTTAAACATGGAGCAGGGATGAGGCCAATTTAGGGTGATGGGAGACGGGCTGGTAGCATCTGGACAGGAACAGGACTTCCGGCTCAGCTGCTGGGAACGGCCACTGCATGGAAAGTTGCTCTCGGGGGCCCCGCTGGGCTGAGAGGTGGGATGTCTCTTCCCAGGTTGTGGAGGACTCAGAAGCCCAGCGTGCGTCCACATCCTCCATTTCCTCAGGACAGGAGCCTCACCTGCACCTCTAGCTTCCCGGAGAGTGAGTTCAGAGACCTGAGGCCTCCTCGCAGTGGGACTCTTTTAAGCTCTATCCCAAACTTGCAATTCTGAGCAGCTCTGGCTCCTGCTCTGGAGGAGGACAGGGAGGGAACAAGGAGGCCGTAGCACAGTGGGGCTGGGGTGGAAAAGGGAGGGGGGCTGGGACAACAGCAGGAAGGCTGAGGGCTCTGTATTCCTGTGGATCTGCTGCAGGGAGGTTATCTCAGAGTGTCTGACCTGTTCCTTTGTGGCTAGTGGAAGGAACCACAGCGCTGGGGCAGATCCTTGCTAGAGTGCTCCCACCCAGCCCACCCTTCCTCTCTGGCTTCCTGCTGGTGGTGGGGACTGGGGAGACGACACGCAGGGATTGGCAGGCTCTTCCTGCTCCTCCAGCTGGGACCAGAGACCCTGACCCCAGGGGGATCTAGACCGGAAAACCCAGCTCTGCAGGCTGCCCAGGGAGGGACAAGATTCTCAGCCCATATGTGTGAGAGTCTACGCCTGTACACATGTGCGCATGCACATCAGTGAGTGCATGGGGGCGCAGGAGGGAGCCACTGACACCAGCCGGTGAGCTTGCATGACCATCCTGATGGAGCAACGGCTTCCCCAAAAGCCATGTCCTTGAAAGCCATGGCTTCCCCCCTTCCCTTTTTATCTTTTTCCTTTGCTGAATTGTCTCCTAGGGTGTTGGCATGGCCAAAGCCTGGGAATCACTGCCCTCCCACACTATCTGGGAATACCAGAGCATGAGGTCACTGCCCATGACTGAGCAGCAGGGGGATGCTGTGGACATCCAATGTTTATGAGCACCCAGGATCCTTCTCCTTCCTTTGTAAGAGTGTCCCAGCCTCCTATGCCCTACACTCAGGCCAAGTTGTTCCACGGCGGTGATGTCAGCCCTGACTTGAGGGGCAGACATGCATCCTAGACTGGCCAAGTCACTGTATGCCAGCCTGGCTATGTGACTGGCTCAGAGATGGGCACATGACCCAAGCCAAGCCAACAAGGCTCAACTCTGGGACTTTTGTTAGGTCTCTAGGAGAGAAGCTCTTCCGACCCCCCACCCACCCAGCTAGGGCTGCTGAGAGCAGGAGGCAAGCCTGGAGTTTCTCACCACCTGGGAATGCACAAGGCGGCAGAAGTGAGGGGTGGAGAGAGCAACACTGAAGTTTCATGACACAGTTTAGCCACCGGATCCAGCTAAGCCCGAGCTGTCCCAGGACTTTTCAGGATTTATGTTTGTGTTTCCATCACTAAAGAGGCCTGGCAAAGACAGAGAAGAAGGTACAGAAAACGTGGTGAGTAGAGAGCAACTGAGAAGGCTGTGGTCTGCCTGGCGATTGCTCCTACAGACTGAGGATGGTGTGTGGGACCTTCCCCACTCATTCCAGATCTTCCTGAGCTGGGAGCTGGGAGCTGCGGCTGAGCTGCTTAGACTCAGTGCTTGGAGAGTCTTGCTCCTGCACCTGCTCTCTGGGCTGGCTCAGGCCTGGAAGGCAGCTAGGTGGGGCTGGGTACAGGGGAGGTGGGGAAGGGTCCCTCACATAGGCTGCACCTGCTCAGGGCCAGGCATTTCAGTGAGGACAGTGAGGGGTGCAGCTGGGATAAGACTCCGGACCAGCCCTCACAGGCGACTCTGTTTAGGTCATGAAGCAACGTGTGGACCAGCCACAGACTGAGTAATGCCTGCAGGAATCCAAGGACAGGAGACAGAGGGTGGACACTGCAGGAAGAGGAACAACAGGAGCAAAGACATGGGCAGGAACATGGAGGGTTTCTGGGAGAGACAGTCATGCTTGGATTCAAACGTCATGGTTTGACATGCAGGGGAAAAGCCACGTGGATGAAGTAGAGCCAGCTGCTAGAGGCTCTGGGTGGCAAGGTTTGAGTTAATGTGACAGGTACTAGCATCTATCTTTCCTAAGTTAGAATGCAGAAAGACAATCCACAGAGTTGTCCAGGAGGACTTAAAGGATGAAGACACACAGGCAGAATGTTAGGTCAGAAGCTGATGAACCACCTGCCTAGGGAAAGGGACCCCAAAGGGTCCCCAGGAGGACTGGGCCTGGGTGGGACAGGGCAGAGAGCAGACCCAGAGGCTGTGTGAAGAATCCAAGTCTGCCCTCCCCAGCTTAACTCTGTCACTTCAAGCCTGCTCAGACACTTGCCAAGAAGCCAGAATTCCTGAGACTCAAACAAAGCTGGCCAGGGCCCTGCCTGGTCATGGGATGCTCAGAAGTACCAGCCCATCTCCAGACCTGCAGATGTCTCCCCTGTCCCTGCAGGGTCAGCTTCCCAGAGTCCACCTCTTTGAGGTTTATTTTAAGAGATGTCTGATGCTCCTCACTGGAGGAAGTAAGACAGAACCAACCACAGACTAGCCAGGGGAGGAACTCAAGAGTCCTGAATATCCATTTTCTGTTCCTCAAAACCAGTTTCCTCCTAACCCTTCTGACCTTGGCCTGACCATGGGGCAGTGTTCTCCCTGAGGGGCAGGAAGGAAAGCACAGGCACTTTCAGGTGAGAAGGCAGAGAGCGTGGTGGTGGGGAGCAGAGGCTCCACTTGCCTTTCAGGGTGACACAGGCCTGTGCCCGAGGGAACACATGTCCCTTGCTGAGGCCAAGCGTGCCAGTGAGAGAGGGCAGAGGCAAGCGCAGAGCTGCCAGAGGGCAGTGGCACCCTCCCTGCCCTGCCCCTGCAGCAGGAGCTAGGCCTCTCCCTACCACAACCTCCATTAAGGCAGCTCTTGGCAGGGTTACCGGGCACAGGGACAGACAGCTGCAATCCCAGCAGCCGGAGCAAAAGCAGTAAAACGTGTTTGCCAACTCTACGACACGCTCGGCACACCACAGGATATACGGGAGATGCACACGACGCACTTGCACGCAAACACATGGCAGGCCATGCCCTCCGCAGAAGATGGGCAGAGACACTCAGAGTGACCTCAGTGGAGTCAGTGCAGTTGGGCTGAGTTCACCCCAGCACATTACCCGAGCTCAGGAGCACACACCCTCCCCCAATAAAATCAACTCTTTGTAAATACACTTCTCCAGTAAACAAGCCATCCACAGGCCCAGGCCGCAGGAGCACAGAGCCCCTCCAGGAAGCTGGCTGGAGCCAGCATGGTCTGGGTGGTGCTCCCTCCAGGGAAGTCACAGACGCAGAACCCTCAGAGAGCCCCAGGTTATCATCCCTTAAGGACATCACTAGGCTGGGAAGAGGACATGGCCACAAGGCACGTGGGGAGCTAGGAACCAGGCCCCGGTACCTCAATTCTGCCTCAACTCTGGGACTTCCTCCTTTGTGGTCCTTAGTTTTCTTTCCAGACAATGGGAGACAGTTAATTTCCTCGCAGTTCCCACATTTAACCAACTACGGAAAAAATTCCATTCCACCTTAAAGATACTAGTTCTAGGCCAGGCGTGGTGGCTCACGCCTGTAATCTTAGCACTCTGGGAGGCCGAGGCCGATGGATTGCTCAAGGTCAGGAGTTCGAAACCAGCCTGAGCAAGAGCGAGACCTCGTCTCTACTAAAAACAGAAAGAAATTAATTGGCCAACTAAAAAATATATATATATATAAAATTAGCCAGGTATGGTGGCACATGCCTGTAGTCCCAGCTACTTGAGAGGCTGAAGCAGGAGGATCACTTGAGCCCAGGAGTTTGAGGTTGCTATGAGCTAGGCTGACGCCATGGCACTCTAGCCCGGGCAACAGAGTGAGACTCTGTCTCAAAAAAAAAAAAAAAAAAAAAGATACTAGTTCTATATGCCTTGCAAATCCCTAAGAAGAAAAACAGAATTTAAAAAGTCCCATCAATATAGCAATGGTACAGCAAAAGGCCCGGGGAAAGCAAGAAACAACAGGAAAATGTGGTAAGTGGTAAGTATGAGCACCACGTGCAATGGCAGGTTTGGGAAGACCCAGATATCAATAATCTCAATAGAAATGAATGGGCACAACCGAGACTGGACAGAACACAACTAGATAACATCTGGCCTGATATGGTTTATGCAAGTCAGCTGAAAGAAAACAAAATGCCCCAGGAAGCCCCTGGTTCTGGGTTGGAGGGCCAAGCTGGTAGCTTTGAGGAGATAGTGGCAAACTGAATTAAGTTATGCAACATTTGTCTGCCTGGGGCCAGAAGGACAGTCTCACAAAGGGAGGCCTGGGAAGGCAGTCAAGGCAATGGCTGTCACAGAACAGGTGGGTACCCGTGGGCCCAAGGGAGGCCAACTCTGAGCATTAGACTCCCTGGTATGAAAACACTCTCTCCCACCTCACCCTGCCAAATAGGGCACCTGCCCCTCACTGGGCTGTACCAGACACCCAAGCATCACTCGGACCCAGATGTTTATCTATCTCTGGGAGAGCCCAGCTCAAAGTAGGTATGCACAGGGGGGTCCATAGCTACCAAGGCACTTGGCAACTATGAACCAAAATAAAATTTTAAGGCTCCCCGCCCCACCGGCTAACTGAATGGACCCCCTCGTGGCCAAAGGAATATCCTAAAATTGTCTGCCAGGAGGAGGGAAGTCAGACATGCCTCATCATGCCCCCCTCCCTTCTTGGAGTCCTTTGTGACCCATTGACAGGCCTAGCGGTATGCAAGACAAACCTGTAGGTCCTCAATTTGCATAACAAATCTATGTCCGATGGCTTATCTCTAATAATCATTCCTTATGTTAAAACATTCCAAGCCTCTAGACAAAGCTTCAAGTCTTTAACCAATTACAAGCCAAAGAATCTTTAAACCCACCTATAACCTGTAAGCCCCCCTGCTTCGAAATGTCCCACCTTTTTGGGCCAAACCAATGCATGCTTCCCACGTATTGATTGATGACTTTACCTGTAACCCCTGTCTCCCTAAAATGTATAAAACCAAACTATAACCTAACCACCTTGAGTCCACTTGTTCAAGGTTTCTTGGGAGTGGCTCCGGGTCATGGTCCTCAAATTTGGCTCAGAATAAACTTCTTTTAAATATTTCAGAGTTTGGATTTTTTTCCGTCCACACAACCATTTTCTTTATCCAAAAGCTCTTTAAAATGCTAAAAGTATTTTATTAATAATTACCTTGTTAAACAGGATATCACAAGAAGCTTTTATATTCCATGTGAATTCTGTCATAATTTGCTAAGCCAGGACTTTGACAAAGCTGGGACAAACAGCCTCCTCTCCAGCTCCCCCACCACCACCTGCAGTGCTGTAGCAGGAGCTTGTTGCTTCTTTTGCTAAAGTTTTTGGTGCTCAGCTTTCTCAGCAGGAGCCTCACTAGCTTATAATTACAAACAATGTGCTGGGATTGACTCTCTCACACACAGGTAAGTAACACTTATGCTCCAGCAGGAGAAGCCCAGGGGGCCGCCACACAGAGGCTGGTCAGATGGCGTGCAGGGAGAGGGAGGTTTTGAGAATGAGGACAGGAGAGTGGATAGCCAGAACAGGGTGGAAGAAGAGAGTTCAGAGAGGGAGAGAGGAATTAAAATGGGATGCATTCATTTGTTCATCTAGTGCCAAAGATACGCTGCAGTGCTGAGAGATACCAGCTGTGCCTACGGTCTAGCTGGACAGCCAGGCAAGTAAAGGGAAGATTGTGAAGCCATGGTATTGGTGAGGAGGGAAAATTCTGCCTTGGGTACCAGGGAGCAGCTCTCCCAGCCTCTTAGAGGTAGGCAGGAGCCTGGGCCAAGGCATGAGGCAGAGACAGGAGGAGGGGGGTCAGGACAGAGGAGCCTGGCAGAAGTGTTTGTCTGCAGGGCCAGAGGAGGGCTGTGACCCTGCTGTGTAGGGCAGGAAATCACCCAGACAGCAGTGAGCTGGGCCTGGGGGATGGGCAGGCGTCAAAAGGCTCTGCTCGGTAGCCCTGAGGGCTGAGAAAGTAGCCATTTCCTCCAGGCTGGGTCACCTCAGGCCAACCTTACTTTGGCCTCAGTTTCCCCACTGCACTGGAGGGGGAAAAAGGTGAAGACTTTGAGCTCTGGGGATGAAAGGCTCAGCCAGAGGCGAGACCACCACTCCCTGTAAAACAGGGCGGATGACGCCGCTGCTCTTTCTGGCTGGTGAGTAGCCCAGCCATCCTCTTTGAAGATGAAACATGCTCAGGCCTAACAAGGAGTCAGTCGGTTGGGGTGAGGTGGGCGAGAGGCCCAATCACCTGCCCCACCTGGTCGCTCCCAGTCAGAACAGTGCAGTACCCAGCCCAGGGGACACAATGAGGCCATTTCACACTTTTCTACATCTGTGCAGCCTCCTCTGCCCTTGGCCACCTCACTGGAGGGAGGCAGAGGTCAGGGGGAGCCCAGCAGGCTCCAAGGTAGCCTCAGGCTGCAGGAAAGGTGTTCTGAGAGCTGCCTTGGCCTCACTTGCCCCCTCCACTGCCCTGGACCTGCACACCTGACACTTTTGGGGCACTGCTGGGACGTGCCGGCTCCTCCATGTTTTCAGGTCAAACGGTCATTTCCAATATGGCAGCTGCCCGGGGGATGCTTTTCAAGCCTCCTTTACATGCGTGGGTACAGTCCTCAAAATAAAGGATATGCTCAGCCCACTCACTGTCCCTCCTCCACGGCTGTAGAACGTACATTTTCTGTGGTCAGAAGGCTCTGAAACGTGGTTGAGCCTGGCATGGGCCACACCTATGCTAGGTAAGGTCAAGGACTGTCCCCCAAGGCACCAGGAAGCCTCCCTCTTCATGGCCAGATCAGACATAAGTCTCTTCTTTTCTCTCTCACCATCCCCCACCCCATCCCCCACCCCCGCTCCCCACTTCCCCACCCCAGACCTGCTCAGACACCCCGAGGGGCTGCCCCACCTCCACTCCAGAGTTCCCCCTACCAGCTCCAGTTTCCTGGGAAATACTTGGCAGAGGAGAAGGGGCTGCAAACAGCTCACACTCTCCCGGGAGGCAGCAGCCTCATAAATGCACTAATATTAGGCACAACTGAAAGATAACCTTCCCTACACATTCCAGTAGAAGAGCAGGCACCTGGGGATTAGCATATCTTTTTAATGGTTCATTTGTGTTCATTAAGTGATTAATTAATTTATCTGATTTGCAGAGTGGTGCCCAAAGGTTGGACTCTTAGATTATCAACATCCAACCTCTGAGTGAAATTTTAGAATTACCATCCTCGTAAATTAGGATGATCTCTATCTCTATTCTTCATCCCCGAGTCCCCAGGGATAGGAGAGTTCACTGAGAGCCACCCCCTGCTCCCCAGGGAGGTGGGCCTGGGATGCTACTCTGAAGCCCCTATACCCACCACCATCCCTGCTCTGACATTCGCTCCAGGGCCCTCACAGGCCTCACTGTTCCAAATCGCACAACCTCCAGGCCATGGGGCACCTCCTTGCCCCTGACTCCTGCCAAAGCTTGGCTTTCAGGAAAGAAGGACAATGTCTGGAAAGTCAATTAGGAAGAACTGGGGACAGGCCAAGAACTCAGCCTCGGTGACAACCATAGTGAAAAAGAACAGGGAGGTTGGGCCCAGCTCTGTCTCCCAGGAGAAAGGACGCCCCTCACGTCCAGACATCCCCTACACTTCTCCTCTGAATGCTCCCCTCCGCCTCCCCCATGCTGGTATTTCAGTTCTGCACCCTCCCGAAACTGTGCTGTAAGAATAACAGAGAGCCCCAGAGAACCCCACAGCTCACAAAGCCATGCCAGGCAGCCGTCCTGCCCGCACGCCCATGCACACAGCATCCCCCGCACCTGTGTGAGCGGTACGTGCAAGGGCACTAATTATAGGCCATGGGAGATGAAAAGCACCTCCTCTCAACACGGGGAGGCAGCCTGTAGGTCTCTGTCCCGGCAGCCATAAGGACCCGCAGGCTGTGCAGTGTGGACAGTCCTGCCTTCCCCCATTGCCTGTGGTGGCAACGCCCTGGGGGAGGTAGGCAGTGCTGGGTGCTCACCTTGTAGTCTAGCTCGGCACTAGCCTTTGGCTGTTGTTTCTGGCAGGGTGGCAGGGACTCAGAGCCCAGGTACTGCCCAAGGGATGATGGCCTCATGAGGCTCAGGAGGTGGCTCAGTGAGGACAGCTGGGGAGAAGAAGGAAGTCTGTTACTCACGGAGGGTGGCAGTTGAGAGCTCAGGGTGCTCCGAGGACTCTCAGCCCAGACACCTCAGCTGGCGGCAGTGGGTCAGAGCACCTGCCTTTAAGACCTGGATCCACCTCACTTATGAGCTGTGTGGGCCGGGCACGGTGGCTCACACCTGTAATCCTAGCACTCTGGGAGGCCGAGGCGGGAGGATTGCTTGAGCTCAGGAGTTCGAGACCAGACTGAGCAAGAGTGAGACCCCATCTCTACCAAAAGTAGAAAGAAATTAATTGGCCAACTAAAAATATATAGAAAAAATTAGCCGGGCATGGTGGCACATGCCTGTAGTCCCAGCTATTCGGAAGCTGAGGCAGGAGGATTGCTTGAGCCCAGGAGTTTGAGGTTGCTGTGAGCGAGGCTTACTCTAGGGCACTCTAGCCCTGGGTGACAGAGCAAGACTCTTGTCTCGAAAAATAATAATAATAAAATGAAATAAAAAATGAGCTGTGTGGTCTCCCAGAGGCTGAGTTCTTATCTGTAAAATGGACCACGTGCCCTCTTCCCAGAAGAGAAGGGTCTCACATGCAAAGGACCCTGCCCATCTGAGCTGCCACTACACCTCTGCGGCCTGCTCTCCCGTGTGCCTCTCTTTTCATTAACTCTTCACTGTGGAGACATTCAACATATGTGAAGAGGACAGACCATGTGCTAAGTCCCCACCTGCCCATCCCTATGAGCGATGGCCACACCATCATCATTTGGCCTCACCTGTTTCATCACTCACCTCCTCTCTACCCCTTCCCTGCCCTTTTTCCTTCCAGAGAATTTTAAAGCAAATACAAACATATCATTTTACCCATAAAGAGCTTCTAACAGAAAACGATAAGGATTTTTTCCCCCCAATATATTCACAATACCATTTCTTGCCCAACACAATTACTAAGAATCTCTCATCACCATCCAACACCTGTGTTCAGTTTGTTCTGTCTCAAAAACGTCCTCTTCCAGTTGGTCTGTGCAGATGTAGATTCCCCACAAAGCCCGCACACTGCATGTGCTTGACATGTCACTTCATCCACTAGCTGCCCCACCCCCTGTTTAGTTTTTGAAGAAACTGCCCAACCCCGCTGAACAAATAGGCTTGGCAGGGAACGTGACCTGCATAAGTCCAGGTGTCTACAGCTAGCCACTCCCTCAGGCCCAGCCCATGTGCCCAATTTGAGCCCCAGCAAGGGCTGCCCAGCTGCACAGGGGGTGGGGGAGGATATGAGGTAGCTCGCAGAGGCACCATCTAGATCTCGCAGGTGCAGGGTGGCCATGGGCTAGGGGCCCGAGTCCCCTGGCTCAGATCCTTGCTTGAGCCCAGTGCAGCTGGCACACCTGGCTTCCTCCCGTGACTCACCCGCCAACACCTGCTTGGCACCTCAGCCGGCCACGGGCTTAGCCCACAAGAGCAGCTGGGCTAGGGGTAGGAGTCAGGCCTGGGGCCTTGTCTTCTGGAAGGAAGCCAGGGCTTCTTGGCCTACTGTCTGATCCCTTTGGAAGGAGAGGAGACAGAGAAAGAGGAGGAAGGTTCTGGGTGAAGAGAGGCATCATTTGGGGCTCCAGCAAAACCATAGCTGTGCCGTCTTGCTCAGGCTTCACAATCGAGATTGTTTCCAAAAAGCCCTGCCTGCTCAGGGCTCACAGCTGTGCAAGCATAGAGGCCAGGCCCTGCAGCCCACGCCCCTAGAGTGGCCCTGGGGCGGCCAACCTCGCCTGGCTGGGACCCTCCCTGCTACAGGAGGCCTGGGCGGGGCGGGGCTGGACAGAGGAGCACAGGATAGCCGCTTGCTGCTCACTTGTTCTTGTGTTTTTCCTCTCCACGAAAACAGTTTCGCTGTACTTAGCGCAGCAAGCAGCCCCCTGTGATCTGCCTCTGCCATCGTGTCTTCTGATTGCTTATTTTCTTTTGTTTCCAGCCCAGGATGTCTCTACCACAGATAAACCCCTCTCTGGGATAAGGGCTTGCTTGGGTCTCGTGGGTCCCAGTGAGGCCGAAGCCAGTCCAGTACCCTCCCCACCCCCACCCCACTGCTGGGAGCCCTCACTGCGAACCCTCAGCTCATCAGAGCAGACACCTAGGGCAAGAAGCAAATGATCACTCAGCAAGACAGGCCAGCCCTGTCAGAGGCCTGCAAGCGGTGGCTGAGGCTGATTTCCAGAAAGGCACCTGTCCACACAGCATGTAGCTCCTGCACTCAAGTCCTGACAGCGGCTACTATTCACCCAGGGGAGGAAGCCAAGATCTTAAGCGTCTGCGAGGCCCCGAGTGGTCCTAGTGACCTTTCTGCTGCTCCCTGGAGCCAGTGCTCTGACTGGGCCTTCTGACCAGACACTACAAGGCTGCTCCTCTCCTCCTTCCATTCCAGCCTTGCTCTGGGCCCACCCGAGCTCCCCGTCTCCACCTGCAGTCCGCACTAGCCAATGCCCTTACCCTGCACTTCTTTCCATGGCACTTATCACCTTCTAACAGCCTTTGCGATTTACTCCATTCTTATTTATCAGCTGTGCCCCTTCCCTCACTGGATGTACGCTCTCTGAGGGCAGTTCTGTCCACTCCAATGTTCCATAACCTAGCACCGTGCCCAGCAATGGCAAATGTTTAATAAGCATCTGTTAAATGAATGAGTGAATAAACGAATAGCCAGGACTGCAGCTACCTTTTTCTAGTACATGCAAATCTTTATCCCCCTTGATTTCAGCCACCTGAAGCTGTGTTTTCCAAACCCCAAACGAAGACATGGTTTGACAAAAGAGGTTTGCTGTGTTGCAAGAGGTGGCCTGGGATAAGAAACAAACTCCTGATTTCCTCCCCAAACCTGCTCCACTTGTGTCTTGCCTAGCTCGGTAAAGGGCGTCTCCATCCTGCCAGTTGCACAGACCTTGGAGTTCTTGTCTCCTCTCTCTCCTGTGCACGTCCCACTGGCTGTACTTGGGAAATGCACCTATGGTCTGACCACTTCTCACCGCCTACGCTGCTGTCTCCCCAGGCCAAACTGCCATTGTCTCTCACCAGGATTACTGCAATTGCCTCCTTCCTCTCCACTCTCAATAGTCTATTCTCAACACAGCAGCCAGAGTAATTTTTAAAATGTTTACAAATCAGGTGTTATTTCTCCTCTGCTCAAACCTTTCCAGTGGCTTTCCACTTTGGCATAAAAGTCAAAACCCTGACTATGGCCTTGAGGCTCTGGCTGACTAAGCCTCCACTTACCCGTCTGACCTCAACTCCTACTATTTCACTCTCAGCCCTCTGCTCCAGCCACACTGGCCTCTTGTTTTCCCTCCAACCTAAAAGGCCTTTGCACTTGCTATTCCCTCTGCCTGGAATGCTCTTTGCCAAGAAACCTGCCTGACTCCTTCAGGTCTGTGCTTACATGTCCTGTTCTCAGTTCACCCTCATAGTCCCCTATCATCAGCTTTATTCTTCTCCACAGCACTTATCACCATCAGGTATTCCAAAAAGTGACTTCCTCCTTGATGCCTGTGTCTGCCTCGCTCTGGACTGCGAGTTTCCAGAGGGAGGAACTCAGTTTTGCTCTGCATTATCTTCAGTGCCCACTGGGACCTGAGGCCACTAGGTCACTAGGATTCCCAGGAACATCAAGACACATTGTGTGACCCCAGGGCTCTCCTGGAATATGCAAGCAAGCTTTGATGTTGTAGCATCCTCACCACCTGCAGAAGTCTTGTCCCTCAAGTTCAGTTCTCCAGTGTCTGCTCCTGATCCTGGGGCCTCAGACTGCCACTTGTGGGAGAGGCAGAGCCAAGCAATTTGGGCATCGGGGATGCCTCCTGCCCCTGGTGCCCTGCGAATTGCTCTGCCCCGAGCTAACCCCAGGTCCTCTGCTCCTACACAAGTATATTCTCAACCCTTGTACCCCTCTTCACAGTGAATCAACTGGTAAGATTTATTGAGCACTTGTGCATCAATCAGGCAGAGGAAAGGACAGCCTTTGTCCTCCTGGCTATGATCTAGGCCTAAGCTCAAGGGGCCAGCAGGGCATCTTCGGTGTGACATGGCAGGTGTGGTCCAGGTTGCCAAGAGCCAAGCAAGAGGCTGGAGAGGCTGAGATAGCACACTGCAGTGGTCAAGGGCAAGACCTGACTCGCAGCTTCACCGTTTCCCGGCTGGGTGACCCTGAGAAGTTCCCCTGCCTCAGTTTCCCTGTCTGTAAAGTACGGATGACAGCAACAGTCCTTATAGCCTAGGGCTGCTATGAGGGACAAGGGCTGAGAACAGAATCTGGGACACAGCGAGTGCTGTGCTCGTGGTAGCCACCACGACTGCAGGTGGGTGTGACAGGTGGAAAGGAAGAGAGGGCCAGTGCTCAGCAGGGCTGCGTGCAGAGGGCAGGCTGGGCTGGCCTGCAAGGAGGCCAAGGAGAGCAGGCAGCACTGCGCAGGCGTGTTGAGAAGTTGGGAAGGGGGCATGTGGGTTGAGTGGGTGCTGTGGGGCCAAGGTGGCCCTTTGAAGGTGTGTTTCACGATCAGTCTGACAGGCCAGACCAGAAAGGGGAGTGCCTGGCAGCCCAGAGACCTGGGAGGAGGCTGTGAGCAGCCCCGGACTTGCAGTGAGATGGGGAAGTACATCAGGAAGGCCACGGGCAGGCCCCTGCTGGTCCTTCCTATCCCTCCAGCCGCCGTGCACTTCTCACTCCCTCTCTCCTTTCTGCAGTTCAAGCACTGACTCATCCTCCAAGACCTGGCTCAGGTTGTCTTCTCTAGAAGCCGCCTTACTGTCCCTGGGCAGCGTTAGTCACTGTGGCTGTGGCCAGCTTGCTCACCCCTCTCTCCTGAGGTCGTCTGGGTGCTGTCTCCCCAGTGTCTGTCGGCACCTGGTGCAGAGCCTGGTACACGGGCTGCTCAGCTAGTGCCTAATGAACATGCACACATGGTGGGTGCAAGGCAGGGGGCCAACTGGGGTGTGCAAAAGCCTTTGGAGCTGGCAACTGCAAAGGCTGGGCTGGACCTGGATCCAGGAGGTCCCAGCCCCTTGGCAGCTGAGGAGACCTCCTGGGCCAGGGTCTCACTGGGGGAGGTGGTGCCACTGACATGCCCTTTTCACTTGTCTCCTTGCAGTTCCCTCCAGGCCCACACGACCCAGCCTGTACTCCTGACACTTCCCCTCGGCCACTCTGGCCTCCAGCAGGAACACAACCCTGCCATGCTCCCCTCACTCTCCCTGCAGGGGCTCTGGCCGAGCAAAAACAAATCCAAGCAAAACCCCAGGCCTTGAATTCACCCCAATACTCAAGCAACTCTCTCTCTTTCCGGTCACTGCCAACACTGCTCCTGGGGGACTGTCCCACTACCAAGGCTTCCCATCCTCCCTCTTGCCCCCACTCTGCACTGTGTTGTGCTCCTCAGGGCTCAGTGACCCCTCTGGCCAATGCCAATGCCTGCCTTCCAGAGCCCTTTGTCTTTGCCCCCGAAATTGCATCTCTGCTGCCCTGCCTTTAACTGCTAGGTGTCCCTCATGACATCGTTTGGTCCTTTTGCTCTCCCTTCCTCACAGGGACCATCTGTGAAGTGACCTCAGTGCAGGCCACTGCCTCACCATCCCTCCCAAGGTCTTGGTCTGGGATGCATTCTGCCCCATGTGCCCCAACAATCCACCTCGGTGTGTGCTCCTTCCACAAGTGTGCACTGCCTTCCTGCTGGTGCCGGGCACTGCTTGGTGCAGAAAGGCAGTGAGGAGCAGAAAGTATTTGTTCCCTGTTCTCCAGGGCTGTGTTCTGCTGGGGGAGAAGGGTGGAGAACACAGATGTTGAACAAATAGGAAAACACCAGGAGGTGACTGCCATGTGCAATTTAAGATGGAGTGATAGACAGTGCTGGCGCACTTTAGGTTGGGTAGTCAGGAAGCCCTCCTTGAGGAGCTGACATTTCAGCTGGAGCTGGAATGACAGGAAGCTTCAGCCATGCTAAGTCCTAGGCAGAAAGCATTCAAGGCGGAGGGGGCAACTGGAGCAAAAGCAAGGCCAAGGCCACTCTGACAACTCAATTGGTCACCTCTCTGAGCTCCCGCCCTGCAGTCATTGTCTGACCTCACCCAGGGATGTGCCAGAACATTCTCCCAGCATTCTGGGCAAGGAGTTATGCAGGCTCGCCTTGTATGCCTCCAGCGACTAGAGATGCACACTGCCTTCCGCCCGGGCACCTTGCCCCTCTAGTGTTGCTGAGCTGGAGAGTTCAGCTGGACCCAGCAACTCTCTGGGACTCCAGGGTGATTTCTTGGGAGGTGAGGACATCCCAAGCATCCGTCCTCGGGCTGGCAGTGACCCATACTGCCCCCAGGACCCCTGAAGTGATGGCTTCTGAGCTGCCAAGGGGTTGCAGTCAGAGCTTTTTGGAGAAAAAAGGAACAGGGAAGGAAGACAGAACTCCAAAGTCCCTGCTGCCCCAAGGATGCCTAACTCTGGGACCAAAGGGACACTGGAGGGAGTAGTTTTAATTTAATAGTATTTGTTTTCATCTTTATTGTTTTTCTACCTATAAAAAGCAATATAACCAGGGGCTGTGAGGGAGGGAAGAGTGGAGAGTTAGTGTTTAATGAGTATGGAGTCTCATCTTGGGAAGAAGATAAAGTTCTGGAGATGGATGGTGGCGACAGGTGCACAACAACAGGAATGTACTTAAGGCCCCTGAATTGTACACCTAAAAATGGTTGGAACTCTACACTTAAAAATAGTTAAGGGCCAGGGGTGGTGGCTCACACCTGTAATCCCAGCACTTTGGGAGGCCGAGGCAGGAGGAGGATAGCTTCAGGCCAGGAGTTTTTTTTTTTTTGTTTGTTTTTGTTTTTTGAGACAGAGTCTCACTCTGCTGCCTGGGCTGGACTGAGTGCCGTGGCGTCATCCTAGCTCACAGCAACCTCAAACTCCTGGGCTATAGCAATCCTACTGCCTTAGCCTCCCAAGTAGCTGGGACTACAGGCATGTGCCACCATGCCCGGCTAATTTTTTGTATATATTTTTAGTTGGCCAATTAATGTCTTTCTATTTATAGTAGAGACGGGGTCTCACTCTTGCTCAGGCTGGCCTTGAACTCCTGACCTTGAGCAATCCGCCCGCCTCGGCCTCCCAGAGTGCTAGGATTACAGGCGTGAGCTACTGCGCCCGGCCTGTTCTGTATCTTGATTGTGGTAGTGATGTATCAAAGATTCGCTGTAGTTGTTAATTACTATGCTTAATTATTTTCTTTTTTCTTTTCTTTTTTTTTTTTTAATCTTTCCTAGCCACTAGACCACCAGGAATACTGTGGTTATTTTAGAGAACATCCTTAGTCTTAGAAAATTCTCACTGAAGTTTTCAGAAGTAAGGGACCATGATGTGTGCAGCTTTCTCTCATATGGCTTAGAAAAATATTTGATGTATGTGGAAAAGGGAGGAAGAGAGTAATGATAAAGTAAATGAGTCAAAATGTTATCAGTAGTTGAATCTGGGTAAAGGGTATATGAGTGTTTTCCCTGTACTATTTGTTCTTGCAACTTTTTTGTAACTTGGAAATTATTTCCAGTAAAATGTTATAAAACTGATAAATAAAGCTGATTTTTTTTCTTTTTTCTTGTGGGGGTGCCACCCAAGCTGATTTACTTTTAAATGATCAGTGGAAACCCTGTAAGCTGAAGACTACAATGAATAGCTTCTGTTGATAAGTAAACTATAGAGCAGTGGTTCTCAAAGTGAATCGTGAACCAGCATCATCATGAATACCTGGGAACTTGTTAGAACTCCAATTTCTCAGGCCCCACCCTGAACCTACTGAATCAGAAACTCTGTGGTGGAGCCTAGCACTCTGTGCTTTAACAAATCCTTTAGATGATGCTGATGTGCCCTGAGGACCACTGTATTAGATTAACTGATTTTTTTTTTTTTTGAGATAGGGTCTCACTCTGTTGCCCAGGCTAGAGTCACTGGTGTCATTATAGCTCATTGCAACCTCAAGCTCCTAGGCTCAAGCAATCCTCCTGCCTTAGGCCTCCCAAAGTGCTAGGATTATAGGCATGAGTCACCATGCCTGGCTAGATTCTTTATTCTAGAACTTTTTGCAGTTTAAAAGTGATTTAGAGGCCAAATACAGGTGGTGTGAATCTATAGTCCCAGCTACTTAGGAGGCTGAGGCAGGAGGATCATTTGAGCCCAGGAGTTTGAGGCTACAGTGAGCTATTATGACACCACTGCACTCTAACCTGGATGATAGAGTGAGGATCTGTCTCAACAAAAAAAAAAAAAAAGAGAGAGAAAGAAAGAAAAATGATTTAGTAAGCAAATGGACCTTCTATAAACAGAGACAGTTAATGCTTAATGTGCTTTGGGAGCCCATGTTAAGTGTATACCTTGCCTACCTGATGTCGGTTCTGCTCTCCGACAGAATCTGGTAAGGAGCTGGTACAGGAGCTGCAGTACTGTTGATGCTATTTTATGTCCTTAGTTGTTGTTTCTGTTATGTAGTACACTTCTTCCAGAACTCTTAGAATGGCTGTAGATCTCATTCTCACAGTGTTTCTGTGACATATGAATGCAAACAGAATTGCTCTTGAGTTTTAGGTAGACTTGCATATTATACAGTATATAAACTTGCTGTGACATTTTTCCAAAAGGGATATGTACCATTTAAGCAAAAATGATATAGCTTCTGTATTATGTTTCCTAATAAGCCTCAAACATAGAAAGTAACTATAGTAAGAAAAGCGCTACAGAATTTTTAAAATACTGTTTCATTAACTAGTTTCACAAAGTTAGAGGCTTACTAAGGTGGTATTAGCAGGAAGAAACATCTTGCTTGATTCTATCAGCATCCACGTGGTAAATGGGCAATTTCTGTGGTTCTAGGAAGGAAATTTCTTCTTGGGAAGTGAGCATTTGCAGTGAACAGGTCACTTGGTCTCCTGCCCTATCATTTTGGGTCTACTGAAAGTGATGTTGTATCAGAGGCCCTGTACTCTCTGCATTTCTTAGGAGTAACAGGCTCATGTCCTTTCATTATTCACAATTGAAATGGTTTGAATCTTTACCTCCATATTGATAAAACAGAAGTGCCTTCCTTAAGAAGAAAAATCCAGAGAGGATCTTTCAATCTAGGGGCAGAAATCCATTGTGAACCTGGAGAATTGATACTAATGATATAAAACATGCATAGTTTATGATATCATAAGTAGAGTAGCTAAAGACAAAATGGCTTAACATTATTTAAAAAAAGTTATAACTGAAAAGTGCAAATACACATTTTGCAGTGTTTTTGTCATTTACAGAATAGACAAGTAAACACTTTTAGTTTCTTAGGGAAAAGCTGACCATAGGCTGATTGGAAAATATGTTTAAACGCTTGTCACGTCTCTGAAACTGCAGACGGTCTTGTTTTTAGCTAGGAATCTTATCAGGTTTGGTCCCACATTTGGGGAAGATATTTACAGATGAACCTTAAGGAAAGGTGGCTGAGCTTTAAAAAAAAAAAAAAAGTCTAGGAAACCAAGAGGCACTTTTTTGTTTTTTTTTTGAGACAGAGTCTCACTCTGTTGCCCCGGCTAAAATGCCATGGCGTCAGCCTAGCTCACAGCAACCTCGAACTCCTGGGCTGAAGCAATCCTTCTGCCTCAGCCTCCCGAGTATCTGGAACTACGGACATGCGCCACCATGCCCGGCTAATTTTTTCTATTGTAGAGATGGGGTCTCGGTCTTTTTCAGGCTGCTCTCCAACTCCTGAGCTCAAACAATCCGCCCGCCCAAGAGGCACTTTTTAGGGCTGGGGTGGTCTTGTGGAGGCAGTGGATAGACTCTTTGGCTAGCCTAGGGAAGAATTCCATGATTTGATGCTGGAGAGATCAGTGAGCCCAGGGAGAGGTCCTGGAACTAGAGTATTTTTTTAAGTGTTCTAACCCAAAGACTTTGAGTAGAAAATTCTTATAGAAAGTATGAGTATTTTGTGACACCTTCATTTTAAGGGATTACCTCTCATATGAGAGATTACCTTGCTGTAGATCCTGAAATGTAAAATTTGGCTAAGTACCTTGAGAAGAGAAATGAGCAAGTTATCTTTGGTTGTGATATATTTTGAACCTTGTTAGCTGATATGGTGCTTGCTGCAAAATAGGGGCTCATTGGACTCTTGGAGGAGTGATAGCTTGAGGTCCCTACACACTAGGGGAGCAACGTGGTACTAAGGTTTCATGTCTGAGGGAAGTTTGAGGTTTAGTTCTGTCAGCTAGTGAAGAAAAGAGTGGCTTAAGTGGCGTAAGAAAATATAAGTATCTTTTCAGGGCTTGGTTGGGATTAGTCACTTTTCAGGGTTTGCTGCTGACTTTAAACTGGAATCTTGGTATTGTTTTGGAAAGCAAGACATTAGGATTTAACAGCCTTTTTCATTTTGGTAGTTAACTTTCCAGACACATAAGATGTAACTCACTTTGTGTCCTGGAAACTAACTCGTTCTTCAGTTTGAGTTTCGTTGTTGAAACCCCTTAAGTAAGCAAGAATGGCTAGTGGTAGTTTGTAGCCCTGATAGGGAAGTTTTTAATATTATCATTGATTTTTACTGGGCTCCCTGTATGCTAAGTTTCTTTGAAATGTTTGGGTACAGAATCTGGTTATAGATCTGAGAATGGGATATCTTCACAACCGAAGGCATCACTTTACTCATAAATGAGAACCAGGCCGGGCGTGGTGGCTCACGCCTGTAATCCTAGCACTCTGGGAGGCCGAGGTGAGTGGATCGCTCAAGGTCAGGAGTTTGAAACCAGCCTGAGCAAGAGTGAGACCCCATCTCTACTAAAAATAGAAAGAAATTAATTGGCCAACTAAAAATATATATAGAAAAAAATTAGCCAGGCATGGTGGCGCATACCTGTAGTCCCAGCTACTTGGCAGGCTGAGGCAGAAGGATTGCTTGAGCCTAGGAATTGGAGGTTGCTGTGAGCCAGGCTGACGCCACGGCACTCTAGCTCAGGCAACAGAGTGAGACTCTGTCTCAAAAAAATAAATAAATAAATAAATAAATGAGAACCACCAGAGTGGTGGGTTTTGGTTGGTAGTCTTCGTAGCCTTGAAGGCAACAGAAGGAGACTGTGTCTCAAAAAAAAATAAAAAAAAAAGAGGGTAGAGTATTCTCTGAGTAGGAAAAAAAAAAGAGAGTAGAGTGTTCTCTGAGTAGGATTTTTTTTTTTCTTTTAGACAGAGTGTCACTCTTGCCCGGGCTAGAGTGCCGTGGCATCAGCCTGGCTCACAGCAACTTGAAACTCCTGGGCTCAAGCAATCCTCTTGCCTCAGCCTGCCGAGTAGCTGGGACTACAGGCATGCACCACCATGCCTGGCTAATTTTTTCCATATATTTTTAGTTGGCCAATTAATTTCTTTATTTTTAGTAGAGATGGGGTCTGCTCTTGCTCAGGCTGGTTTTGAACTCCTGACCTTGAGTGATCCTCCCGCCTCGGCCTCCCAGAGTGCTAGGATTACAGGCCTGAGCCACTGAGCCCGGCCTCTGAGTAGGATTTGAGATGTGTCATACATTTGATTAGAGTGTTATTCCCAAAGTTGCAGGGAATAATTTGTTTTTTTTTATAGCAGCCTTGGATGGAATGTCTTAAAATATTGTCCTATTTCTAATTACTTTGTTTGCCTTTTTGAGGGACATAAAGGACATATTTAAATTCATGAAGTCTTTTGGCCCCCAGTGGAAGACAATTTCTTCTCTCCCAGAGGTCTCTAACATTTTTCTACCATATAGGAGTAATTGGGGTTCTTAGAGTAGGTGGTAGAGTGATGATAGGAAGCAGGAACATGTTAAATTTTGGGGTTTGTGTTTTTGTTTCTGTCTTTTCCCGGATTAAATGTAACACCCATGGGTTAGCCTCCTTGAAGTCTGTATTTGGAGCTGCACCACAGTCTCCCTTGAGCAGAGAATGTAGTACTATCTCTAAGGAACATAGTTAGCAATAGGCTCCAATAGGGCTCAGGCTCTGGTTAAATATGAGGGAAATGTTTTGGAATGAGTTGTTGATCTTGCAGAAATACAGCAAGGAATCTCATTAAATGTAATAGTTTTTCCTGGGAGAAAATGACTAAGTTCAGCTAACTGCCAAAACGCTCATGGTCACTATGAAAGATTATCCAACAACATTATTTAAAACAATTTTCAAGGTGGAAATTGTGTAGTCAGCCTTACTATTGAGGTGGACATGGCCCTGAGTACAGAATTCTTGGCAGTTGATAAAGCCAGGAAGATACCAATTAAAGAAGTTTCCAGATTTTGCATCTACTAGAAAAAAATACATATATGTATTTTTAAGAGACAGTGCTCCCTCTGTCACCTAGACTAGAATGCAGTGACACAATCACTGGTCATTGCAACCTCAATCTCAAGTGATCCTTCCACTTCTGCCTCCCAAAGCACTGGGATTACAAGCATGAGCCACTTAGAATATCAATTTTGAGACATAGGCAGATTATATCCTTTTGCTCAGAACCATTTAGCTGAGATGGATTTTGCCTCTCTAAAATTTGGGAAGGGTTTCAACTCTGTTTACAGCCCTCTGTCACTTCTGCTCCCTTGCTGGATATCTCACCCTTTTCTAAGTAGAATTGTTCCTAGCTTCTGTAGTCGGCACTTGTCTCTTATGCTAAATATTCAGGTGGCTTTGGCTGAGTCTTCCAGGTTTTGTAAAGCTATATGGGACTTCCTGTGCCTTTTGGTGGTTTGAAGAATTCACTGAGTAGTTTGCTAGAGTAGCAAGAAGACAAGGACCATTAATCAGCCTGTATAGTGCAGGTGTCTGCTTGACTGTCAATTTCAGTCCAGGTAGGGGAAGTCATTTATTTAAGTTACTCTAAATAGGCAACAGATATTGGCCATTTATAAAAACTATTTACAGGATTTTAAAATGCATTGGCTTCTTCCTTTAACCTTTCCCCTGCACCAGAACATCTGACCTGTGCTCACTCTTCCTATCTTACATTCTTTACCTCCAGAATGTAAATTTAAAAGTAATTTTACATGCTTAGGTTATCATTTAGGTCTTCTGTCTGATGTAAATATAAATATAACCAGAGAGTGGTGATAGAGACTACTTTGTGAATATACTGCTGAACTGTACACTTGAAAAGGATGAATTTTATAGTATATAAATTATTTATTTATGAGACAGGGTCTTGCTCTGTTGCCTAGGCTAGAGTGCAGTAGAGTCATCATAGCTCGCTGCAAACTTGGACTCCTGGGCTCAAATTATCTTCCTGCCTCAGCCACCTGCGTAGCTAGGACTACAGGCTCATGCCACCAAGCCCAGCTAATTTTAAAAAAAAAGATTGAAGACACAGGGTCTCGCTATGTTACTCAGGCTGGTCTTGAACTCCTGGCCTCAACTGATCCTCCTGCTTCAGCCTCTCAAAGTGCTACGATTATAGGCATGAACTACTGCGCCTGGCCTTATAGTGCATGAATTATACAAGTCACATAAAGATTGATTTCATAAAAGCATGAGTGGTGAAAAGTATATTCAGAGTTTTAGCATAGATGTTAATAGCCTACTGATTGGTACTTACACCCCCCGGTAGAGTTCATACTTGATTGTTCCTAGTCTCAGTTCAGTTCATTATGCTATGCATGGAAAATGTTACATTTTTGTCATTTTAAAATAAAATAGCACTCTGTAACCTTAAAAAAGTTGATTCATTCTTTGGTGTTATGCGCCAAATATGTGCCATTCTGATTAGTATATGGTTTTATTGTTGTAACTATTGGACAGTGCTATTGTTTGTTTATTGACTCATTCATCCAACCAATATCTGAGTGGCTCTAAGTTTCTGAAGATATGTTGGTAAACACAAACAACATAATGTTTGACCCTAACGGGCTTCAGTTTTTGTGGAAAATAAGTATCTGGGATGAGTGTTCTATATTTCTCTTCTGAACAGTCCCCTGTATCTTATAATTCAGTTTGTATAAAGGATCTGGGATTTCTTACACATCATGAGTTCTTTCTGACTGAAAGTTTGAAGAATTTACTACTTTGGATTACTGTTGATGTAAAGTGTTGGGTCATTTCTCCCATCCAAGTACTAACCAGGCCTGACCCTTCTTAGCTTCTGAGATCAGACGAGATTGGGTGCGTTCAGGGTGGTATGGCCGTAGACGTTTGGTCATTTCTAATCCAAAATTACTAGAGGATAACAAGAATAGGATGTTTGGAGCCAATAAAATTAAAAGAATAAAACCTAAATGATGCCGGGCACGGTGGCTCACGCCTGTAATCCTAGCACTCTGGGAGGCCGAGGTGGAAGGATCGCTCAAGGTCAGGAGTTCAAACCAGCCTGAGCAAGAGCGAGACCCCGTCTCTACTAAAAATAGAAAGAAATTAGCTGAACAAGTAAAAATATATAGAAAAAATTAGCTGGGCATGGTGGAGCATGTCTATAGTCCCAGCTACTCGGGAGGCTGAGACGGAAGGATTGCTTAAGCCCAGGAGCTTGAGGTTGCTGTGAGCTAGGCTGACGCCACGGCACTCTAGCCTGGGCAACAGAGTGAGACTCTGTCTCAAAAAAAAAACCCAAAAAACAAAAAAATAACACCTAAATGAATGCTTAAATGCCATCATTGGTCAGGTAGATTAGTAAATACTTGTTTGTGATGTCCCCTGATTGTCAGAGAGGTAAAATAAAAGGAATCAATGCTTTTCAGGGGATGTTATAGGAAACAGGAAAGAATTAGAGAAGAAAGCATAGGGATGGACCTAGCTTTTTTTGTGTGCTCTCTGAAAGAAGGCTCATTGTACCTCTTTTGGAATGCACACGCGCGCGCACGCACACACAGAGACACGTATTTTTTTTGTTTTGTTGTTGAGACAGGGTCTTGCTCTGTTGCCTGGGCTAGAATGCAGTGGTATCATCATAGCTCACTGCAACCTCAAACACCTGGGCTCAAATGATCCTCCTGCCTCAGCCTCCTGAGTAGCTGGGACTGCAGGCTAGCACCACCATGCGAGGCTAATTTTTTCTATTTTTTGTAGAGATGGGACCTCACTTTGCTCAGGCTGCAGTGCATATTTTTTTTAAAATAATGTTTTCAACATTAAAATGTAGTTGGATTATAAGAACTTGTAAATTCATAGAGGAGCCATTTTGTACACAGTAGACCCTGGGAGACCTTAAAAGGTCTTGACTGTTTTAGGTTCAGTGTTGGGGAAGTTTTCTTATCATTTTTTCTTTCTCAAAGAGGGCTGCTTTATCAAAGAAAACTTTTTTTTTTTTTTTTTTTTTTTGAGAAAGTCTCACTCTGTTGCCCGGGCTTGAGTGAGTGCTGTGGCATCAGCCTAGCTCACAGCACCTCAAACGCCTGGGCTCAAGCAATCCTTCTGCCTCAGCCTCCCAACTGGCTGGGACTACAGGCATGTGCCACCATGTCCGGCTAATTTTTTCTATATATTTTTAGTTGGCCAATTAATTTCTTTCTATTTTTATAGTAGAGACGGGGTCTCGCTCTTGCTCAGGCTGGTTTCGAACTCCTAACCTTGAGCGATCCGCCTGCCTCGGCCTCCCAGAGTGCTAGGATTACAGGCGTGCGCCACCGCGCCCGGCCTTTTTTTTTTTTTTTTTTTTTTTTTAAGACAGAGTCTCACTCTGTTGCCCAGGCTGGGGTGCCATGGCGTCAGCCTAGCTAACAGCAACCCCAAACTCCTGGGCTCAAGTGATCCTCCTGCCTCAGCCTCCTGAGTAGCTGTGACTGCAGGCATGTGCCACCATGCCCGGCTAATTTTTTCTATATATTTTAGTTGGCCAATTAATTTTTTCTATTTTTGGTAGAGACGGGGTCTCGCTCTTGCTCAGGCTGGTTTCGAACTCCTGACCTTGAGCGATCCTCCTGCCTTGGCCTCCCAGAGTTCTAGGATTACAGGTGTGAGCCACTGTGCCTGGCCAAAGAGAACTTTTTAAATGATCAAGGGCACTTCGAGATGTTTAGAGTGATGTAAAAACTGATTTCCCAGCCATCTCAATGTACCTTAGTAACCAACATGGGGAAATAGTGGTAATATTTCATCTGTAGAATGTAGTTCTGATTTTGTTAAATATTGGTTTTGCTGTGGGATTCCCTGTTTTCTTGGTTGTGTGGATCCTATTCCTTTTCCTTTAGCCGTTGTTTTTTTAAGCTGGTTTTGGCCTGGAAAGAGAAAAGAGATATTCCTTGACTTGATCTACATCTTTTATGGCTCATTTGATTGCTTTAGGGGTAGAAGGAGCAGGAAAATCCAAGTAAAACAAAACTAAATATTCCCTTTGTCCTGTATTTAATTTCAATGCCTATAGATGCTTTTGAGTTTATTAAAAGTTAATATTTGCTGGGTTCAATGGCATGTGCCTGTAGTTCTAGCTACTTGGGAGGCTAAGCTGAGAGGATTGAGTCTAGGAGTTCAAGTCCAGTGTGGACAACCTAACAAGACCCATGTGTTTAAACAAACGAAAGAAAGGGATTGTTGGTTGTCATAATTATGAAATACATGTTAGGAAACACCCTGGTACAAGAACTAGGTCCTGGGCTATGGACTCTGGTGAGAGAAGATGACTAGATAATGTCATTTTAAAAAATCAATCAAATGTCCCTGAATGATAGTGACAGGGTAGGAAAACCATAGCTTAACATGAGCTTGATTAGATTTTTCCTAGTAACCTATCAAGTTGATTTATGCCACAAGCCGAACACTTTCCTGCTTTTGCTGGTCTGTAAATCAAAGAATAAAATCTTAGTCAGTTATCTTATGTTGTACTCCATGCTACAGAAATTCCTGGAAGCTATGTAGGATATATGTGAATGGGTGGTTAAACAGTATTTGTGTAAGTATAGGGATATGTTACTTCAACCCCAGAGTATGAGTTAACATGTATGTGCAATCTTCAGAAGTAAAGCATTGAGTAAGTAGAACCTTCCCAGAAATTTTCTCCAAAAAGGTGTTAACAGATTTGATTTTAATTTCTAAAACTATGCATTGGTAGGTATTGTGTTGAGGGAGTAGAGTTTTCTATTCTGTCATTTGTATCATCATAAATAGAGTCATGTATCACTTAGTGATAGGGATACATTTGGAGAAATGGGTCATGAGGTGATCTTGTCACCGTGCAGACATCATTGAGCATATGTACACAAACCTAGATGGCATGGTCTACTGCACACCTAGGCTATGTGGTATAGTCTATTGCTCCTAGGCTACAAGCCTGTACAGTATGTTTACTGAATACTGTAGGCGATTGTGACACAATGCAAAGTATTTGTGTATCTGAGCATATCTAAACAGAAAAGATAATGCATTATGCCATAACATGATTACAGCTATGATGTCTTAGCCAAGAATAGGCCTGTATTTTATTTTATTTTATTTATTTTTATTTTTTTTGAGACAGAGTCTGGCTCTGTTGCCCGGGCTAGAGTGAGTGCCGTGGTGTCAGCCTAGCTCACAGCAATCTCAAACTCCTGGGCTCAAGGGATCCTCCTGCCTCAGCCTCCCAGGTAGCTGGGACTACAGGCATGTGCCACCATGCCC